>JAAGNO010016167.1:7304-92856 GCA_033439905.1 Ceryle rudis
CAGGATCTGTAGGGAGAGAGGCTATTTCTCATTAGACCTACCAATGTACTCAGAAATAAATGGCTGGACTGTGGGCAGCCTGTGTTCTGGAGATCACCTGGAGATCCTCACCACTGGCTGCCCAGCAGATGAGCTCCTGCCTATAAAGGACTTGTGGAGTTCACTCTTCTGTGGAGGCAGCTGTATAATGCCTTCTCTTCATTTTGAAACTGCTGCTGAATTACGGTGTGAGATTCCTACAGCTTTATGCTATTCTTAGAGCAGCAATGGCTGTCGTTATTGCAGGTAAATGCTATATCTTAACTGCCAATCATTTACTACTTCTGCATTCAGTTTTCTGGTTACTGTCCCAAATGACCGCTACAAAATTTAATGTTAATTATGCCACAACTGGGACTTGAAAAATTTGGGTTTTTGAAATCTCTTCCCTTAGACTTGTTTTTTCTAAATATTTTTTCTTTGGTGTTTTGGGTTTTTTCCCTGCTTTTATCTCTACCACTGGTTGAATATCTGAATATACATTTGCCCTTGCCTTCCCAGCGTGGGGCACCTTGCCTGACTCAGATGGACAGCATGTAGCTCAAAGCAGAAAATAAATTCATGTATGTCATAAACCTGCCAGAAAAACTGAAATTCTTCCTTGGCCAGCCTGAAATACTGCATCATAGTTAAAATAACTTGCTTTCTCACAGTCTGACCCTTCCTGGATGCAAAATCACTCCAAAAGGTTCATTATTGTTTGTAATTTGTGCACATTACATAATAAACGATTTTGGCTCAAACGGTTTCAGTGCAAGATTTGCCAGAACAAATCCAGGGTGCTGCAGATCACAGCAGGGGGTTATCAGGAAGCCGTCACACAACACTGGCAGCTGACATCAGTGATGCTAATCCATACTTTCCTGAGCACTGAAATGGCTCACAGACTCATGGTGAGGATAAATACAAAGTGGAAGAAAAACACCGTCCTCTTATTTCAGCATTTGTTGTTTTTGTTTTGTTTTTTGGGTTTTTTTCCCCTCTATGTGTTAACTTTTACATACGGATCACATTTTGTCTTTTTCCACAGCCAGAATGCACTTGCATCTGTCTGTTTATCTACATGGCTCACAGCACAGCAGATAGATGGGTGTCTCATTAATGAATTTATCTTTTCAGCACTGCTGCAAGGCAGGGAAGTACTATTACCATCTCAGCCACCGCTATCTCTGGTTTATAGATAAGGAAGTGAGGTATACAAAGAGTCAGTGATTTGCCCAAGGCCAGGCAGCAGTCAGGGAAACTGAGGCACTGCACGTGCCTGGCCAGAGGCAGCCCAATGGCCATGTTCCCAACGGAGCGGTGCTGATGTGTTGAGTTACCAGTTACACTGGTAGAGATGGAAGCAGACAGATGCAACAGTTTATTTTGAGCAGAAAAAAGTCTTCTGTAAAAAACTGCTAGAGTATTTGTTCGCTTTTTTCAGCCATGGGTGCAAGTGCTCCTTGAAACATAGGTATTTGCTGGACACTGAGTCACCTCAAAACAGTGAAGGTCACTTTTCAGCCACCAAATGTCAATAAATGGTGGCAACAGCCCCTTGCAGCGGGTGTTAGCAGTACTGGGAATGCTTCCCACACAATGCTTGATGCCAGCATCCCTCCTCCTGACTCCTCAGAGCCAGCTGCAGGGGCAAGTGGCAACAGGGGAGTGCCCCAGGAGGGATGGGCATGTTGCGATGTATCCCCTTAGCAAATCATTTTGCTTCAAGGCTTTCTGCAAGCTTACACATACCCACTGAGCTCCAGCATTCATCCATCCCTTGTGCTCTGTGCCCTCCTCCTCTAGTTCTTGTTTCTAGTTTGTGGGCTTCAAAAGACCCACAATGTACACTCACAAATAACTGCATTTTAAAGGAATTTCAAAAATAATGACTCAATTCAGCAACCTTTACTCACTCACACATGCAAAAGCAATGAAATCAGCAGTTACCTGGAGCAAGAGGAAATTAAGGTGCAAGTATCTCCTCAAGAAGATAGCATGAGTATGAAGCAGAGACCCCTGAGCTCCAGTTGCTCCATCCTTCTTCCTCTGCATACAGTGCTTCTTCTCTGAGTGATGTTTGCTCCACGCTTCTGTGTCATTACAAGCGTATACTCATCAACATTCTCTGGAAACATGTTACCTCACATCAGATCTTGCCCTCTAAGTCAGAAGTTCACCAGGATACAATGAATTCCCAACATCTGCATTTTTCCCAGCACAGAAAGCACCGGTGTCCCTTAAAGCTGTAATTAAATAAACAGAACAAGTGTCTTAAAAAAAAAATTATACATAACAGGGCTTTTAAATAAAGGAAGGGAAAGGATTAATCTAAAATACCATATAAAAGCATTTTCATCCAGACCCCCTCTTTTCCTTCACTGGTGCTCACTGTTCCTCCTCAGGGACATGCTGAACCAGGAGAGCTCCAGTGCCTTCCACAAGAACACTGGGGATTTAGGCACCCTAACAGGAGGCCAAGGTCATCCTCTCTGCTCAGTCACTGCTGCAAGGAAAAAAACACCCTTCGGACAATTCTAATACTATCTCTCTGGAATCCTCGCTTTCAGAAGCCTGACAATAACTGGCTTGAAATGAAGATCAGACTGTGTCATGCCCTGTGCTTTGTTATCTACAAATATCTTTCCCTTTCCTGGGTGTGCAGTCCCCACTACCCCATCCCTGCTTTTTCACCAGTAGAGTTCCCAGGTAAAATTCAAACTACAGGAGGGCACGGGCATGTGACTTAAATTTATCCATTGACTTTCTCCATTTCCCCTGCTGTCACAAACAACTTTTGATCTTCAAAAGCAAAGCAGCAAACCCAGGTCAATGGAAAAAAATGTTGGGTGTTTTTTTTTTTTTTTTTAATCCATGTGATATATAGCCAAATGTCCACACCAGGAGGAGGCATATCCCCTGAGTTGGACTATTAGAGATAGTTCACTATCACTGGCAGAAGAAATGCCAAACAGCAGCAGTCACGCTCTGCAGAATATGACTGATAGCCAAGAAAAAATTATCACCACATACTGACAATAATTTACTAACTTGAGCTCAGATATGTGTATGCTTTGCATATTGACAAAAAAATAGGTAACGATGCAGATTAATGAGTTACCATTTTAATTGGCTGTGCATATTTTATTGGGCTCTGACTATACCTATCTCCTCATTGAGATATTTAAAGACATCTTTGGATTGTCAGGTCCCTTTAATCAGGGGAAAGAGCTACAGGAGACAATTCAGAGCTGAGATGCCTGAACATCTATCTGTAAGTTGAGAAAGGTAAATCTGGTACAGCTGCCCCCAGCTGTGACTCAAAATGCCATAGTTTAAACCATTTAGGACCAATCCTTTCTGCTTTGGGATTTCCTGTGTTCAAGGTATTCAGGGACTGTGTTAATAGACAGAAGCCTGAAGGTCAAAAGCCTGAGAAAAATTAGATCAAATCACATATATACTGCACATGTTTCATGTAGCCTGCATATGTGTGTCCCTTCAAGAAAGAAGGAAGGGCTCAGGCCCCAAAGATTTGTCCAGGAGTAGGGCAGAAGCTGTCAGGACAATGACAGCTGAAGCTGTAGCTGTTTTGCAGGAAGGTGCTGGTGTTTGATGCTCTGAGCATAGCGATGTTCTGCTTGGGGATGGTCCTAACATCATCTTGCTCCTCCTGTTATGTCAGCCTTTGCTTTCTTCTGCCACAGAGGAAACATGGCTGGGAATGGTCAACTGATGTGACCCAGTGTGCTTCCCAGAGAAGAGATTGAGCCTGTTTATGTGCTTTCTCTTTTTTTTTCCCATACAAACCAACCTAAAAATAAAGGAAAATACCTTGCAATCCAGTTATTATGTTGAGAATTTTACCTGTTTAAAATCCCCCCTCTAACCCGAGCAAGGCATTTTCAACCCCACCAACACCGCTTATTCACTGACCTTCCAAGTTCACCACAGTCAAATTCTTGGCTTTTAATGATTCTCCATGAAGTCTGACTGCATTTGCTGTAAATAATTTCTTTTGTGTGCATCCTCAGATGAATAAATGCGGGACACAAGCTCCAGTGTGGCTGTCACTGAGGTCTGAATCCCTGCCTGTTCCTGGAGAGAGCAAGTGGCTCACAGCCTGTGCTACCTGGCAGGTCTTCTTTGGGGGCACCAAGGACTGCTGCTTGTTTCGGATACCTATCATCGTCAAGAACTGTGGTGAATTCTTTGTGTATCTCCTGCAGCCTACTCAAGGATGCATGGGCTACTGCGCAGAAGGTGAGGATCAGTAAAGCATTTGTCAATAAGATTGCATATGCCTCTCTGGCCGAGCATTGAAAGGTCCTGGTATTGCAATGCACATCTCAGTGACCTTGCAAGGCAAGCATTGCTCCCGGTAAGATGCAGACCGTGTAAAAAAAATAAATCAGCAGCAATCCAAGGTGTTCTTGAAGAATAGCTATTATTACCAGTGCAAAATGTAATCTGGTGTGTATTACTGGAGTGTTCTTTGCTTGGTTACAGTTCACATGTAACCTTTCCTCCTGTCTTTGGCTCCACTTTTGCTTGGAGTTGCACAGCTAGTGAGTGGAGGCATCTTGATTTTACTGAGGCACTGTATGGAGGACACTGTATCTAAGGTCTGCTCTTATCTTCAATAATCCTGTTCCCCACAAAAAAAGATAATTCTAAAACTCTGGAAGGAAAAAAATCCCAAACTGATAACATCTTTTTCATGACATTTATATAATTACTCTCATCAGAAATAATTTTCAGCCTACTACAAAAGATCTAACCTTCCTTCAGTATCTAGGAAACAAAGGAATAGCAGAAAGCAGTTGCTCAACTCAGTTAAACCTTCTGAACTTTGCAGCATGTTCAGGTGCATATAGATTGTCAGAAAAGACAGTTCTTTCTCAAAAGGTAAAAATTACCTTTACACTTTTCTTTCAGCAATTTTGGACAGAGACATGACACACTGAGAAACTAGGGTTGTCACCTTTCAATCAGGCAAAATTCAAGCTTGAATAAATTTTAAAGAGAGAGATATATATTTTCTTTATCAATATTTTAACAGGGAGAAAAAAAAAAAAAGACCTGAAGAAAGTGAGATTAATTCACTATTTGAAATAAAAAAAATCCATTAAAATGAATGAAGCTGCTCTTTCATTTCCATGATTCTTTCTCAGAAATTATTTTTTAACTGAATAGTCATTTTCCAGTTGAAGCATGGTGGGTTTGGTTTGTTTTGGGTTTTTGTTTTTTTTTTTTTAAACTATGATATTTTTACTACCATTGTTTGAAAACTTTTTACCAACACCTTTTGGGTGATTAGTTTTGTGCTTTCTGTTGGTCCATACTCGTTTAGTAATTCAAATCTGCCTGCATTTTTCATAAAAGAAAGTTTATCCCTTCCCATCTATCCCAAACCAACCACTGCCTGCATTTTTCTTACCACTGCTGTTGAAGCTTTTACCTTTTTCCTAGGCATTTCAGTGAGGTCCAGCTCTCCTGTGTCTAACTTCTTATCTTGGATGTTTTTGCTGTGTCATGTAGTGGATGAAAACCACACAAAGCTGAAGTTTTTTTACTGGGGGTTGTTAATTCACTGTCTTAAATTCAGCTGAAACATTGAACCACAGGAGCCTCTACACAGTCCCTGAGCCAGGCCCATCTGGCATTGTCACGGCTTCTTGCTGGGGTCAGTCCCCCAGCCCCGTCCGCTGGAGGCTCAGGAACAGGACACCAGTCAGCACTTCTGAGCTGCAAAACAAAATGAATTTAAAGCTTCGTAGCTTGGCAGAAAGGACACATCTGGGAAAAGCAGCGTACGTGCTTGCAATTCTGCTCACATCCTTCCACGAGCTGATCACCTAACTTTGTCCTTCTGGAATAATTTCCTGCAGAAAGTCACTACGTGAGCCACAGTTTGAGGCAGCTTCCCTTAGAAGCAAAAGAGAAAAGGATATAAACAACTGGACCTTATTCATATTTTAAGTAACTTGTTTCTTTTTCTTACCTCTTGTTATTTGCCCTGGACAGATGTTAACATATTGGTTCTTCATTCTGCTATAACAGCCTCATACCTTATTCTCATGGGCTTCCTTAACATTTTTTTTACAGTCCTCCAAAAAAGTTATTTCATTTATCCTTCCAAAGCATCTGGACCAGCTTCATATTCCATCTGAGTGCAAGACTCTGAAGATGAAAAATCATCATCCTACAGTGTTAAATATCTTTTTGTTTCTACTTTCTAGGCGAGTTTAACAGGAAGTTTCGAACTTCATTACTTGTTGAAGTCTGTAGAAAGCAGGTTGTATTTTTAAGAGCAATGTCATTATTCTTAGCAGAGGGAGACTATATTGAGCAGACTGAGCCTGGGTACATCCCAGAACAACCTGGAAAGGATCTTCACAGCATGGCAGTGCAGGCTGGGTGCTCTCTGAGAGTCAGTTTACTTCTGCAATTTAAGGATTACTCGTATCTCTTCTGAACTTATTACAAAACTTGGATCAAAAGGCTGTGCTTCAGGGGAATGCAAAACTGATGGCCTTTGCCGGAATAATTAATTTGTATTTATCAAAGTGCTTCATTTCAATAACATCTCTCTTACTGCAAAATAAGAGAGACATAAAAAAACCCCAGGTGAAATGTTATAACAACACTGGGCAGTCGGTATACAGTTAGTGTTTTCTGCACTGTGTACGAATACATTTTCTTGCTTGCATAGTTAATCAAATCACAAAAATACGAAATGTCACTTTTCTCCCATGTTTTGTTATATTGTAATCTCCCTGTTGAGTGAAAAGCTGTAATACTACAATAACTTTTTGTGCTGCATCCTTCTCTTGTTTCCTCCTTCCAGACAGACTCACAAGCCTGGCTTTGCAACCAGTGATAACTCCTGAGCTTGTGCAAGGTCGAGTCCACCTGAAGTGCACTTACAGCCACCCCTCCTCAAAGCTGCCGCTGCAGTACGTGGTGGTCTGGTCACGTCTGTCCACCCCTGGCAAGAAGGAGCAGATTCAGAGGGACACCACCCTGCAGTCATTTTCCTATGTAGAGATGAACGGCATAAATCTCAGATTGGGAGATACGGTAACGCCACCATGATTCAAGCAAAAAAAGTCAAATGCTCAGGGGGAGCAAATCTTAAATCTTGGCTGTGTTTTTATTAGTGCTGCTCCTCACTCATCATACTTACTGCTACTGCAAAAAAAGAATACTGAACCTGTTTCACAAGGTTATTAAATAGGATTTACCAGATTCAGTATCTGGAACATTCCCTTGAATTGCAGTGAGTTCATGGAAGTTATCCATTTCACTATTTTATAAAGTCAGCTTGAATATTTGCACTTAATTTCATCTTGAATGCCATGTAGTAGTTATACGTGGTCGAGACAATTTTTGCTTAGTATTTTTTGTATCTTGCAGCAAGGAGAATTTGCAGTAGAGGCAGGCTCAGCTACACACACTCCGTAATTTTTATACTCACGACCAGAGACAATAACATCTTTCCACAGAAAAGAAGGCCTGCACATTTTAAAACAGAGGGAGGTTTATTTTATAGTCTTTTTCATGGTGTTCTGCCTCTCCGATTCCAAATTCTTGGTTCAATAGCATACTGAAAGATAGAGTTCATTACAAAACAATCTGTAAGAAGTGTATTTGATGGCTTACACAGCAACACAGATCTAGTTCCAACAACACCGAAACAGAAGCCAATACAAGATGTGAAAAAAAAAATGACTTGTGTATGAATTCATGGCCTTTCATGGTACAGAAACAAGACTTTTAAAGTTAAATTAGGTTCATAACTTTTATAGGCAGAAAGACATTAGTGATGCTACAATGAACTGAAAGAATAAACAGGGATAATGACCTTGTGTTAAAAGTACGTTGGAAATAGTCTTGGCATTTTGCAGCTCTTCTTTGAGATATTTAAGAAATGTGAATAAGCTTTTTCCAGTTCTTGAAAGGATGAGTCATTTATAACAGTAGCACAATCTACATAGTTTTTTTTCTCATTTCTCCTCTTAATTTTTCCTCCTGAGTTCAGAAACTGACTAACGTTGCCCTCACTTATAACATGAAGCAGACAGTTCTGCCAGAGTAAGACCAGTTTGTGTTACAAAGAGATATTTTCAGCAAAATAATTTCACTTGCAATCACTTCAGATCTAGTTTTAACAATCTTGAGATTCAGGAAAAATACAGAGTTCTGTTAACTAGTAGCATCACCAAATCTTTGTAAGACCATTTTTATTATATTAAGATTTCAGCAAGCCCTTCTTTGTCCTATGCTGAAACTACATGTTTAATTTGGTGGGTTTAGGGAGGCTAAAGTGTTCTCTTCCTTGCTGGATTTTTTTTTTTTAAAGGTCTTCATGGCCTATTTGACTAATTATAATTATCTGTAAATCATCACTGCTGAAAACCAAGCAATGAAGCCTCAGCTGCAACTGAGAATTCAGTTTTACATATGAAAGATTAAAAAAAAAAAAAGAAAAAAAAAGCATATCACCATGTTTGCCATCCCACCCTGGGTGTCAAATAAGAGTCACAAAGGGACAGACTCTCCTTTCACCTCCAGTGGTGTAGATCTGAAGCAACTTTGTGAGCATTAGTAAGGCTACCACAAAGGAAAGGTGATTCCACTGAAAGGACATTCAAATCCCAGAGACCAATCCCCACCATACCAAGGCTTTTTGTAACTTCTACCTGCCCATGAAAGGCAGCTTTAAAGGGAGACCAGATCCCCACTGATAAAAAGCTGTATAAGAGAGGACACAATGATTAGGGGAACTACCCAATTCCCTTTCCCCTTCTCTGTGCAGAGCCCAGTAGTAGCACCCCACAGCTGCACACTGCTAGGGTGTATGGGTGGCATTTAGAGCAGAATTTGTCTGTCAGATGCTGACTTTGCAGCATTTTAAAAGCATTTTTTTGTGATTTTTTTGTGTGTGTGTGTGTGTGTGTGTGGTTTTTTCTTTTGTGGGTTTTGGTTTGGTTTTTTTTTTTTTTAAACCAATCTTCATCTACCTGCACATAGCCTGAATTTGTTCTTAATGCTTTTATAACCTGAAATCAGCTTCTTTTCAGTTCATTTCTTGATAAACAAACAAACAAAAAACTACAGCCAAGAAAGAAGATTTTTTTGTAATCACCGTTTAGGTGATTGATATCTATGCTATTTTTCATCCATCAAAAAGTCTCCAGGTAATAGGTTAGTCACATAATAGAATATCTATTGATATATTTTAATACACAGTCAAACCCTAGAGAAAAGTCAAGATTTACTGGCCAACATTTCTGAACTTGCATTGACTAAACAGACAGTTATTTTTTAATAGCTATCATGTGTGCTTTTCTCCCCCATCTTTGAGCTTCAATTTTGTTATTTCAGACAGTAATGTTGGCAGCAAAATGTTCACAAAACTATTGCAGCCTTAAATAAATCTATAACATGATGCTATTTCTATATAAATACTGAAAGAAGCCTACTCCATCTGATATGAAAATCCTGGCATTCTGAAGCCTTATTTATGCAATAGTGACAGAGGTCATTTCATTCCTCGAGGCACAGCCATCTATAAATTATAGTGGTACACTGTGAGTAATGAGTTATGCTAAGAAAGGTGTTTAGAAGAAAACCAAGCAGATATTGCTCAGCACAGCAGTCTAAAAGTTCATATGGCGAGGAGCAATTGTCACCATGCATCAACTAGGATGCGCATTGTAAACTAAAGACATTTAAGTAAACTGGCCTTGCTGAGCTGTGTGTAAGGAGCAGCTTTGCATGGCACAGCAGAAGAATGCGCCATCCAAAAAGACTGTAAATTAGTGCCTCAATATATAAAATAACTAATTTTCATTTACAAGGGAAGAGGAGTGAAATTTCCCCCTGGTTAAATACTAATCTCATCCCAACCACTGGACTTGGCAAAATCAGCAACAGAAATAGGAAGACCTATTCTGTTGACCTATTTGTAGGTCAACAGCTGAGTTTACAATTTCTTTCTCACTCTTCAGAAAATGAGGAGCATGCCCACAGAAGCAGAGCTCTTCAGCAGAGATTTTAAAGTAGAAAGGGTCAGAAAGACAATGAGCAAAATTCTGCAGCTGATCAGACTCCTAAACTACTTACCCTGGGAAAATTTCTTTCCTTAGTAGCTGAATGACCCACAACCAGCCTCTACATATTCTTTGGCCATTTGGCAACTGGAAATATCTATAACAAGTAGTAAAGTGACTAGAGCTGGACTTCCCACAGTCTCAGGTCATGCTGCTGTGCCAGCTCCAACCCTTCTGCAGCCAACAGCCCATCACAAGGGGTGATTTGTGTTCAAAAGCTTTAAGGTCTAGTTTATTAAATAACTCAAAGTCAGCTTCTCCCTGCTAACCCTTCTTGAAAGCCTTTCCAGAGACTTTGTTCTCATCTCTTTCTGCAAATACATACAGCCAGATCATTTCTTTGAGCTAATGAGAACTACTTCTTTTATTTTACCTCCAGTTTCCCTAGAAATGCCATCCTTCAGCTCTTCTTATCCTTTGCTCTTTTCATCAGGGCTGTAAACCACAGCTTGCACTCCCCAGCTCCCAGCAGAACATCTCCTCAAGGCTTTTCTAACCCCAGCCCATTAGTGTTTAATAGAGCAGACAACGGCAGCTCAGAAGCCTTGATAGCCATCATGAGACACCCTTTCACATGGCATGATCGATTCCCTGCCCAACCCTTCACCTGCAAATCATGAGTGCGGCTGAGTGACTCTTAGCATTGCAGCCTGAGCCTGCCTTTTGGCCTGGGTGATGTGACTAGGAAGGTAGATCCAATCCTGGAGTTAACTGAGTTAATCACCCACAGCTTAGGCACTTCTGTGCAGACTTCTCTGCTTAATGAATGGGAAGAAGTAGGTATCCCTAAATGATACCTTATGTTGAGAAGGGAGCTTCCCACAGGTGGTCAACATAAATTCCTGACCAAAACAGCATTCCTGAATTCCCAAACCTCTCAGGAGATTGGATGACCAGGTCAGGAAAATACCTACATTTACTTTTAAATCTAGACCACCAACTCCTACTCAGATGTAGATGGCCATAGGTAGACTCTGAAAGATCACTACCAGTAAAACTAAGTATTTCAACTTTAAAGCATCACTGTTGTCACTGTGAGGCCGCTGGTACTACAATACAGCTCAAGGTCTTGCCGGAGAGATGGGAAACAGGTAGCTGGTCCTTCCAGCTGAGAGTTAGATGCATGTCCTGACCTTCCAAAGGGAGCATCCCATCCCCAGGCCATAGGCTGCACTAGGAGAGGAAGCAGGAACCAGTACAGGCATCTGCTTATTGCTTATTATTCCCTGGTGACTTTTTAGGTAAAATATGCAAGCAGCCCTGATGGGCAGACCCAAACCCATTACTCCCATCCACAAGCTCTCACTATTTTGAGGACAAGTGCCCTTGACCCTGGGATGCTGTTGAGATGGGTGATGGCACCATTTCTGCCAGTGCCTCTAGAAGCATGCAGCTGAGGCTGGCATTTCTGAGAGCTCCAAA
Organism: Ceryle rudis; assembly: GCA_033439905.1. Lineage (NCBI taxonomy): Eukaryota > Metazoa > Chordata > Aves > Coraciiformes > Cerylidae > Ceryle > Ceryle rudis. Next base: position 18,866 of record JAAGNO010016167.1, read on the forward strand.
AATTGCATGGCAAACCTAGCAGCCATCGCAGGTACCTGACTGATAAGCAGGGATAGGATTTGATCACAAAACAAGTATCTCCAGTTTTGCCTTCAGGAGACTAACCCCTAATCTGAGCACAGGTGATGAAACTAGAGGCATAGTCGAGCTGGATGTGCCAGGAAGTATCCCCCTGCCATGCCCCTGCCTCTGCACATACTGCCTTTGAAGATGGCAACAAATGTGAATGAGATGTTCTTTGAGCTTTTCTGTCTCTGCCCTCAGCCCCATGTCTCTCACCACATGCTCAAACTGCCACAGATGATCCTCATGCTACATTGGGAAGTAATTAGGGGCACAGAAAAGGGTGAAACTGGAGACAGTTTCATGTTCAAAATGAGTATAAACAACTTATTTGGGGGAGCTTTGGATTCTGAGAACTCTAAAAAAATAATGCATTTTGATGTGCAAGTTGTTAGAGGGAAAATTGCTGGACATGATGAAAGGTCCTTGGATTAAAATACTCTCCCAAACTATTTCCCAGAGCTACCTGAACACCATCAAATTAATGACTGATTCCTGCTTTTAGCTGCTTACAGGGCTCATGGCAAAGTGGGAAGGAATCTGACTGAATCCATCTAAGGGTGGAAATCTACTCCAACACATGGGAAAGGAAAAAATTCTTAGCTACCAGCACCTTTTTCAATAAGAATGTTGTGCCCAGAAGTATTTTCCCACCCTATGGGAAGATCTGCCAGTAACTGGGGGAAAGAGAGCAGCCCATGGCCAGAAGCAATCTGGTCATCTTGTCTGAGGGCACCTTTACCTTTCTGTTCCTTTAAAAGGGATGATGAAAAAATATAAATTCATTTATTTAACAGATCCAATGAGATTGTGGAAAAATACTGCCTAGCCTGTCTTGGCCATCACCATAATGCTATCAGTGATGCTTTTATCTCTTTGCTTTAAAAAGGCTGCATCCTAAGATGGGAAGGGGGGAAGAGAAAGAAAAAGTTGATTACTGAACTGGAGAAAAAGAGCTAGTATTTAGCTGAAGGCAAAAAAAACCTCCTCAGAGTGACGATCATAATAATTATGTGACAAACTGTCAACCTGTAGCTCAGTAGCCAATGAACATATCTGCTGATTGTGAAGTGTGCACCTAACAAGGTAAAGCTATTACAAGGAGAATAATGATATAAAAGACAGAAATAAAATGTAACTCCTGACGGCTGCCCATACATTTCAAATTTGCAAAGTTTGTGCTAATCTCCAGAAGTGCTGAAGATAGAACTGGAATGGACTGATGGTCTAAGAATATCTCAGTGTATCGTTAGGGAGGAATTTTTGATTTTAGTGTTCAGTGCTTTATCAATAAAATATACCTCTAAAATATATATGTGAGAAAATTCAATGCTCACAAGGAAGGAGGCTGGGTGCTGACATTTCCTAGGATGTCATTTTGGGGAAGATAAACCAGGAGATGCCTCTGTCAGTGCTGGCCATCCTCGTGTGCGACCCTGCTGCCTCTCATCACAGCTCCCTCCTCGGCAGGAATGCTCCACATGATGCGATCAGAGGGAAGTCTCCGTGTGAACAGTTTTGGTAAAAAGCATTGAAGCCAAAAGTGCAAATGGCCCAGTAAGTGTGAATACGATATCTGCAATGCAGGTGCATCCAATGATTTCTGCAAGGGGATCAGTATTATTTTTTATATTTTTTAATAGTGGGAATATAAATTATCTAACCCTTTGTTGTCACAGCCTTGTCAGATCCCGATTTTGCAGGCTCTCCCCATGGCAGCTGTAGGAAAAACATCAGGAGAAACATCAATCTTCATCTTCTGCCTTCCCAGCAGAAGAACTGTTTTAAAAACTCTGTAAACTGAACACGAACCTTTAGGGAATGCTTGGAGATAATAAATACCTAACGATAACAGGGGCTTATTACCTTGAGGAGACGACTTGCTCTCCTTTAGAGGCAATCCAGCTAACCACAAAGTATCTGAGGAATTTTACCTGTAACACATGAGGCCCGTGTCCTTTTCCCCCAGTACACCCAGTACGACCTCAAGGCTTCCATCTCATTAACAGAACAGATAACATTATTTTCACTGGGCTAAACTGTCTGGAACTGTCAGCAAAAGAGTGAGAAACTTTATGAATGGAAAAAGCAGCCTAAAAGGCCCATAAACTGGGGACTGGAAATAATCCACCTGAAGAGCACAGGAAACACTGGATTTTTCCCATAGCCGTACAAATATAAAACCAGTGGGTCATTTTCATTGTGTGCAAATGAGTTAGGAAAGAATTTGAAGGAAAATCATGACTTAATGGTAATGAAGAGGGAGTTTTAGGGTGGTAAAAGAAATATTTCAGAGTGGTGTGCAACTTATGCCCATCTGGACATGTGAATATGGGAATATTCTGGTTCTGAGCCTGTTTTGCTCCAATTGGTTATGAGGATCATGTTTGAGTCAGCAGGTGAGAGCAAGTAGAAGCAGCACGGGTGCTGGAGAATCCATCCAAAGGAGTTTATCACAATGGAAAATAAATTAGATTGGTCTCATTCCTCCTCATGGGTTACTTGAGGCTTAAAAAAGGCAGTAGCTGTAAATATGCCAGCTGACTATTTGGAATTGATTTAGTATGTCACAATCTGTTACTCCATTTCCGAGAAGAGGCAAAGAAAATAAATAAATAAATCAGAACTATGGTTTTAGAGTCTATTGTCGTTTGCTTTAAGGAAAATTTCTGTAGTTTAATCTTATGATCCTAGAAATGATGTTAGTAGTTTGGGTTTTCTGAAACCAATGAAACATTAAGATGGCAGATGGTGTGCAGGCTCAGCAGGGATAAAGGTTGCGTGACTGCGCTAGGAATAAAGCATAAATGGCCTGGTATTTTGTGTGTGGTGGAGTTTTCTCGTTTGGGGGAATTTTTATGAATTTTTTTTTCTTACATTATAAACCCCGTAGGCACATCTGCATCGTCTTTTATAACGCAGTAAGAAAAAAAAGAAAAATGGAGCTTCTTATATTGCTGACACAGTGTCTGAGACCAGATGACTGTCAAACTAATTTAAATACAACAACCTGCTTATAAACATGGTACAGAAAGAGGATATTTGATCCAGTGGACAGACTGAGGTCTGGGATCCCAAGGGCTAATGTCCTAATCCTGACAATAATGTCTATGAACAAAGTAATCCTCTCTAATTGAGTTAATATCACTAACAAAGGTTCTTGAAAAACTGCAGAAGCAAACACATTGTAAGCATGCAGTGTTATTAGCTGTTGAGACAGAAGCCCTGTTTCTTTGCTTAGCAAATGCATCAAAAATTCTTCCAAATCTCAAGATTTACGCATAATAAATACTTCTAAAGCCTAAATCCCCAAAATATGTTTCAACAGTAGGAAAAAAAAAAATAAAACCAAATAACTTAATAATTCTGATCAACAGGAAGATACATAATTATATGAATTTTCTTCAGGAAAAGCTATAACATATGCTGTTTGGTTATTACAGGTCTTTTGCACTGTCATGGCTTTTACCAGGGACAGTCCTGAGCAGCAGTCATTGCCTGAAGAGAGCAAAGGTTTCTATGCTGGGATTAAGGTAATGCCAACGGCCCTGATTTACTGACTTGGTATATCCCTAGGGAATATTTATACATTATCTGACATGCTCTGAAAAACATAACACAGAAACATAAGCCCTAATCATCAAAACCAGCACTGCTTTTATGTTCACTTTGAGAAAAATGTCTTGGTAAATTCTATGGCTTTCAGTCTGTTTGTAAAACACCCTACAGCATCCATCAGCACCGTGTGAGGTGTTGATACTAATGCACCATAAAGGATGTGCAAAATGATATCTTCTAGTAAATATACCCCAATGTACTCTAGTGGTTGTGTATAATGGGAAGACATAACAACAAGGATGTAGAACTTCATTGTCACGAAACCAGAACAAAGAAGAAGGAAAAAAAAAAATCCATCATCTTCTTATGATCAAGCACTACAAAACCCAAACTGCTGAGGATAAATTCACACTTAGTGCAAAAACCAGGACTAATCCCACTCAAGGATGAGACTGTCAGTCTGGCAGTCCAGGAGATTTTGAGATCTTCTAACTATCTAAGCTTGATGCCTCCACAAATGGTGTTTCAAAAATCTGGCAGCCCATTCTGTGTGACATTTGGAAAACAGTTTTGGGTTTTTTGGAAATGTCAGAATTTCCCAGGGAATGGAAATTCCCCTTTCTGACTAGCTCCAAGTGCTGTTTCTGCTCTTGCCCCAGGAGAACAGATAGACAGAAATGGAACAACCTGAGCTCTCTCCTTGGCACATGAGCCACTGAAGCTATAAGATATTATGTGTGGAGAAATCCTTCTCCCTGCCATAGCAGGAAGAAGAATCAGGCAAAAATTGTGCTCACTTTGCACCTGGGGCAAAGTACAAACATGAAGTCCATGAACATGAGGTAATGCCATCCTTTAGCCACGGTATTTCTCCTAGTGCATTGGAATAAGAACTCCTTTTAACAAGAGATACTAAAAACCTAATAATTTCTGTGGTACTAAGCTATTTTTAGGCTTAATAAAAGCCTGGTTCAAGATTAGGAAATAAGAAGCAATTAGACACTATATATGCCAACTGCAAACATTTTCTTACTGCCAGGAATATTAAAGTATTTTAACAGTTTCACCTTATAAAGTTAAAGATCATTATTATGAGGATTATTATTATGAAGAGGATTACAGCTATTATTGTTATTTTAGAAGCAATTATATTTTTCATAATTGATTAAAGTACTCAAAATTTCATCTAAAAAAATTATTTTCTTATTCCCAGTTTTTACCAGAATCACTACAAATTGCAGAGGATGGCAAAGAGTATGATTTGACCATTCTGAGCACTGTACCCATTGCCTGCCCTGGACATGATGAATCCTGTAAAATTACTTTGCAGTTAAGCATCGAGGATTTGGGTAAGAGTTTAACATATTGGTGTCGAATACTTGTGATTACTTTTTCCTCAACTTATGTTACAATGAATTCTAATAGAAAATATAAAACATAAATAACAACAAAGGGCACAAGCCATCATATCAACAAACTAGACTATGTATTTGTTTGGAAAATAAAATAGATAATAACATGCAGCTTTTTGAGAAAAAAAAAAAAAAAAAGAAAGCTGACTAGCAATAACCTGAATGGTGGTCTGTTGAGATTTATGGATGAAATAACTATGAGTAGAAGAACTTATTTTAAATTCCAGGAGTATAGAATTCAACTTTAATTTTTTGTAGCAGCAATGATCTTAAGTAGAATAATTTCATTAATTATGAATAAGAAACTCACCTGCAAATTTATTATTCAGTAAATATGTACTGAAGCCTTTTTTCTTTCTTTTGGTGGCTTACAGTTTTTGTCTGTCTAAATACAGAGACAAAAATCATTCTTACACTTATATATTATTCTCTTTCTAAATATGCTTTTTTTACTTGAAAACATTGACAACGTCACTTAGAAAATTCTTGCCCTTTCAATCAGTAAATGCTTTCCTCAGGTTAATCTGGTAGAATATCCTGCCTAATCAAGGGGGGATGTGTAGATATATATTTACTTTCCATTTGCACTAAATAAATCACCCAACTCTCTAGCTAACAAGGCATTTATTTCTCTTCCATAGCTGACTCGATGAGAAAATTGTTTAGAAACAGGATTACAGCCACAGTTTCTCTACCCAGAAAAAGGCAGCTCAAAAAAATTTGGCAAAACCCAGATAGTTTCTGGTATTTTTCCCTTTCTAAATCCCTCTCCTTTCTCTTCCCTTCATCAGCCAAGTGCTTAGACAGAAGAAAAAAATAATTCAAATGATATCATAACACAATGTTCTTAAACTGAACGGCACCTTATGGTTCCAGCAGCTGTGTTGGCTCTCATACATGGAGTACTTTGCATTTCTCCATGGCTCAGTGCTGCTCTGTTCTACATATTGCTCTTGGCTTACAGTCTCTGCTGGTCCATCAGGCAAACATTCGTTGAACTCATGGGAGCAGATTTTCTTAGATACTGAGGTAGCTAAGAGCACAGGCTGGTGTGTAGTGGGATGTCCCCATAGACTCCAAGCAACTTAGACACCTACCATTCATGAGGATCAAAAGAGAATTAGTCACATGAACTGTCAAGCTCTATTTTTAATTCACATTCTTCTTAAGCATCATTAAAACCTTTCAAAATTCTCACTGACAATGAACAAATAGTCCAGGAGCTCTCCAGTTGGGGAGGCTGAGTTCGATAGATCAGACTGAAACTGAGGGTGACCCCTTGCCAGTGTCTTGTCCAGTCCCACAACGTGCATTTGACTAGAAAAAAAGAGAGAAGGCAGTACTTGCAGAAGCAGCTCTATATTCAGACTGTCAATGGACTTGATGTCTTGGTGCCAAGAGGTGCCAGGATGGAAGCACAACTCAACCAATTAACTAATGTTTGAAGGAAGTTGTCACTGAAGTGGAAAATTTCTGTTAAATCAACTCATTTCTGCATCTTAAACTAATAACCAGCTCTAGCCCTTGATTGCTCCATCCTGAGGCTATTTCCTTGGATGACACTTGGGCTGTTTATGATCAAATGAGATATTTATATATACTTAAGGTTGAGTATCTGCTGCTGTGTGTTTGCATAACTGAATGTTTGTTTTGTGCCTTTATTGTCTTTAGGGTCCATTAGTTTGTCTGAAGGAACACTGTGGGCTTCTGAAAAACACAATGTTGGCCACAGTGCTATATATTGAAAATAAAACCAATTTTAGCTGAGATTCCTTTATACCAAATAAATTAACTGACAAACTTCTTGTCTGACTGAACCCATATAACAACACTGTTGTGCTAATTATGTAGGGAATAAGTGATAAGAAAGCTAATTACAAGCACAGAAATATCTCTCTAAGTTCAGATGATATCATAATGAATGGCAAGGCACAGCAGAGCCACTGGAGTCCAGCTTCTGTTAAGTTTATCATTACTATTTTGACAAGATGGTTTTCTTTGATTTTAAACTTTTGTTCTGGGTTGTGAGCACAGCTCATGGGGCTGTAATGGCAATAACTATTCCTCATGGAAACCTGCAATTTAATTGAATCAAGAACCTTGAAAATGAGCCAGGACTTTTCTGTAAGTGTTGAGGCAGCCTTTAAGGATTTGATATGAGAGATAATATGCTATTAACATTTGTAGGTTTTTAGTTCAGTTCCCATAGAACTCTACAGGGTTAATTTAGATTATATGTTATGAGCCTTTTCCATATGGAATAAAACATTGATTATTTGATTGTGTTAGAAATACCATCTTAAAATACCAGAATTCCATCTCCTATAAATTATTAAGCAATTCTACAAATAAGAAAAAATATATAAAAATCACCACCACTTCTAGAACTTTCTTCTTATCAGCTGATAATTAATGGTCTGGGGTGGCACAAATGCTGACCATTCTGAAATCAGCAGTGAGATTCTGACTGGCTTCAGGATGGTCATGATTTCATTTTTTACCCACCAAAGTATTCATGAAGGGTTGGGTGACTTATTGAGGAGCAGATAAACACTATGTAAAATGCAGACCAGATGGCTTGGAACCAAATGCTATCATGATTCAGTGTCTGCAGATAAAAAACCACATCTATGGAAATAAAGAGCCAGATCTGTACTTTATCTGAGACAGCAACATGAAGGGTCAGCACCGAAGAGAAGTGGATGCTCTTGCTGCTAGAAGAGGTCCCTTTGGGAAAAATATGAAGTGTAGAGGCAGAGATGCACAAATGACTTAGTTTGCCATTGCCATACTGATTTTTGTAACCACCTATCACTTCCCTACTCATCATAGATACTTATAGAGCCAGTGGCACCATAGCTTACTATTTTTCTACATTCTTTTAGTGAATTTATCCCCACAATGCCTCTGTGAAAAATAGAAATAAAACTACTATAATTTTATAGATTGGAAAGTAAAGCAACATAACTTAGCTAAGCCAAAAATAGAAATACAAATCTGCTGCATTGGCCTTCCTGTCATGGATCCAAAAGGTTCACTAAAAACTGACTTGAGAACCCTCCCTTTCCAGATCAAAAAAAAATTGTTTGTTTTACATTAAATAACTCCCAGGAGATACCTCCTTATAATAAAGTTAGTGAAAGATAAATGTTTTTCCAGAAACACAGACTCATCTCTTTCTTTGTCACAAGAACTACTAGTCTTCATTCCTTGGGCATGGACCCATAAAGATAAGACTGTCATTCCAGAAATATTAGCACCTGTGGAAAGAAAAGCACCAGTGAGTTTTAGTAAACTGTCTGCTGCAGGGGGAAAAAAAAAAGCACAGTAAAATGTGTAGAGGGATGCCAGACTGAGTCAGTCACAACTGTCTTCTTGCAAACCCCATCTGGTTTCAAGGCATGTGTGTCCTGGAATGTGAAACATTTGTGTTGGATGGTAAACAGGGTATGGGCAACTGTTTGGATAACTCTTGTCAGAGTCACTGTTCATGTTCACTTTAGATAGCCAATTACTGGGGCCCCCAAACATCGCCCTTTCAGCATGCCAGGTGGATCTGCTGCGGGCGCCCTGCTCGGGAAGCAGCTGTGCAGCAGCCACGCTGACAGTGACAGCCGTGACAGACTTTGCTCAGGATGGGAACCGCGTCAGCCGCATCAGAGCTGAGCCAGTCGGATGGAGTGATCTGCTTTGGAGGGCTTACACACCCAAGGATGTGAAGGTCGGGTCCTCAAATAATTTGGAAGATGTGTCTAATTTAAATGGGAGGTTAAATGGGAGGTTTAGCATTAAAGAATGCAAAATATTGGTAAACATTAATCACATAAACATTCAGGGAGCGCTGTCAGCAGAGTAAACCAAAACACCCCCTTCATACACCAATAAAATTCATGCATAAAGCTTTGTGTTTTTACAGATCTAGGTTTCAATATTAGTCAGCACATAAGTAAGGCCAACAGCTGGATTACAGATGTAACCAGGCATGCTTGTGTATGCTGGAAGAGGAGAAAGGGAGAACATGGGTTAGGGAATTAGCATATTTTTGGGCAGGAGGGAGAGAGAAAAATGAGGGTATGGAGAACAGCTTCTGAAAAAGCAAAGGAAAGGCAGTGCCTCGGTAATGAGAAAGGAGGACTGGGACTCAGCAGTGCCATGTTCAATTTGTGACTGTGCCAGGAATCACTGGGACACCTCCGACAACAGACGCGGCCGCTCCGTCTCTTCATTTATCCCTGTACAAAATGTCCGAAATAAAAATAATAAGAAGCAATCAGGGAGGCAAGTCATGCTTTCCCCACAGAAAGCCTGGCCAAAGGAGCATGGTGAGCAGGGACTGGCTTGCTGTCTGCGAAGCTGTTTCAGGGTCTCGGCTGGGAGTTTTGAGCTGTAATCCCACTGCCTGAGAAAATAAACCAGAGCACAGATTTGACTCAGTAGTGGCACATCCAAGCTGATATATTTTAAGTAACCAAAAAAACCTAACAAACAATCAAATCTGTAATTTCACTGCCCTAAATTTGTGGATTTGCTCATGAGAGAACAAGATTAAACTGAATTTTTGTCTTCAAAGGTAAAATGCCTAGCACGAGACTATATCCTTTCCGCTCCACCATTGGCTTCTCTTAAACTTTTTAAGATTCTTAATCAGAAATTGCAGCTAATTCCATGTAGTGCACTCACATACCCATATTTTTTCTTGAAGTTACAAATGCATTCATTAAAATATGAAAATGTACCAAGTGTGAAATAGAATTAATCAGTTTTAATAATAAATTCCATCTATCTCAGTTAAAACTTGATCTATGGAAACATAATAGACATTACCTTCCCCCCATTTACCCATTGCTGCTTTGCAGTTAATTAGAGGCCTTAATGTAACACAGTTCCTGCAACACAGCAAGGAAAAAATCCATGTATTAAAATCCACATAATCTTTAGTTCTTCGGACTTGTTCAAATATTTTTGATTTATCTGAAAATTGAACAGAAATGGTGGGCAGAACATCCTGACACATTCAGAAACCTGATGAAGTGGATTTCTTCAGCAAAATAAGACTCCCTATAATGAGGACTTGCATTCTCTGTTGGTATCATGCAAGAGAAGAGGAGAGAAGAAAAGGCCCCATGGACTTTTCTGTGCAAAGGTTTCACTTTGGAAGGTTACGGCTGTGGAGAAAACAGAAAAATTCTGAGACACTTCTTTATGTCACACTCTAGGTACAAATGATGCAATCCACCTCAGATCAAAATGCTGTTCAGAGATGTATGCAGTTATTTCAGTCCTCAAGACCATCACTCTGTGTTTGATACACCAGACACTGGTGGGTGTCTAAGCAGTGTCTCTGTGCAATGGCTGAGGGGCACTTTGAAATACAGATGATGTATTGCCACAGGTGAGGAATTTTGTCACGAAGTGTGGGTCTATCTTCACCCTCTTATTCATTTATTTAATTCCACCACTGTTCCTAAAAGCTAAGTTCCACCTGTCACTGAAAGACTGCACAAGGATATAGTGGCCATTCTTCTTCCCTGCTCTGTGGATTGTGGTAGAACTAACTGAGTTGCAGCTCTGGACTTCTCATGGGCAAAGAGCAAGAAAAGAATTAACAGCCCTGACCAAGAAGTCAGCCTGCCAGGCTGGATATGGGAAAACCATAACACTTCATCACTCCCACCAGTATGACTGAGAGCTCTTCATATTGCAGATCACTACACAACCTAGTCCTGCATTTCTGAGAACTGGATAGCAGAGTATTCAGCCATGAAAAACCCCACCATCTAGAGCAGGCTGTCAATGCACACTCAGCACTGCCTGACATTCAGGTATTGCAACTTTGAAGGGAATTGCCCTACCTCTGACTTTTGCAGCCATATCTGCTCCTTGCAGGGTGCCAGGACGCTCAGACCTCATCTGTGACCCAGCTTGTGCCCAAGTTACCAAGAGCCGATGCAGCTGAAGATTCCTGTTGCTATAATAGATTCTCTGCTCTTTCATTCACGTGCTAAAAGCAGACAGCTTCAGCAGCCTGATCTGGGGCCTCATCACCAGTATCTGATCAATAACCTGCACATCGAATGTATAAATCAGCCATTCAGATGTTGCATCAGTAAATATAAGGTCAAATTAGGGGACAGGCAGTGACTACTACTAAAATATGCTAAAGCTACTTAGTTACAGCATACTTTATAATATACCTCAGGCAATAAAATTAGTACAATTTAATGAGCATTCAACTCTCTTGATAATTTCAGTCAACGAACTACTTCTTAGCAAAAAAACTTTGATAAAAAAGCTTCACTTCTTTACCAGATAAAGAAAGACAGTGCATTACATCAGGTGGCATAGAAGCGCTTTGAATTTCCTTATTGCATGTTATTAAACTCCGTTGTTTGAAGGAGAAGCCTATTTTGTAACCCCTCGCAATCATGTTTTAGAAGTCAGATTTTAGTTTGTACTTGACACATGAATCCTGCCCCTAATGTTTTGTGAGGAACAGTAATGAAGAAAAACTGCTGTGTAGACTGTATTCATTACACATTTCATTTTAACTAGGTCACAGTTCGAGACCTCCCAACAGGGAACTGCTACTCTTTCACTGATCCACACATTATCACATTTGATGGATGGTGAGTATTCTACTTTGAAATAATTTGGCTCAATTACTGCAGTTTTTAGTTTCTGGATGTAGCATGCATTTGCTTTTACATTAGAATATCAAAAGAGCATTGTACTAGTTTGCTCATAGTGATTAATGTAGTGCTTCGATAACATACATGGTTTCCTTCTAGCTGTTTATACTGTTTTGAACAAAAGGACTAGAAATGGATTCATCTTGAAGCAGCAATGGTTTTGAGTCTGAATAATTTTTAAAAGACAAAGGTCAGATTCCACAATGTTTTTCATAAGGAACCATCACTAATGACTTTGAGAGAGTGTCTACACCACACCAGGTGGCACCATGGCAGTGACAGCCCAGTTCCACACAAGTGAGCCAGCATGCAGGGACAGCCTGGGCCTTCCCAGCAGTTTAGTAACACCTGGTGCAAAGTCCCTCAGCCCAAGGATGCTCTTGCATCCTTCTGCTTCCAGAGCTGCTTTATGCACAGCTGCATCTCTTCGTGGAGTTCACAGAAATAATCACAGCCAAAAACCCGTAAAGATGGACACATTGTGTCAGATAAAAGAAGTCCAGAAATGATGAGTGGCAAGAATCAGCAAAACTAAAGTTGGACCTCCTCCTGTACTGTCCAGCTGTCCTCCTGTATATATCCTCCTAAGTTCCTTACTTATTGCTTTCTGAGCCAAAGGTGGTATCTTCATGTCTGACAGACTGTACAATACAGAACTTTTCTTCAGTTAGCTTCCCTCTCTTTCATGGATCTCTTTACCCCAGCTATTTAATATAACAGAAAGTTTTTAAAGTTTGCATCTGGCGTATTTGATCCAAAAGTTGCTTAATAATTTTAGATCACATTCCAGGTTTGTCATTCCGCTGTTAACATCCTAATGGCACAGATAATGACTTTAGGCTCACAGTGTCCACAGAGGCTTGGCAGGCATGATATTCTAATTTTGATATCCTAATGTCCCAATTTTAGTCCAGTATGCTCTGGAGCTAGCACCTGAAATGACGTCAAAGCTGGAGAAATCTGTCAATGAAATGTGAATAAGAAAGGCAGTGACTCCATTAAAGGTTATATGTCTGCCTCAAATAAAGATTTCACTTAAATTGGGTAGTCTCAGCTAGGAGATTAGCTCTGCACATCTAGGGCTTTCCAGTTTCCCTCCAGCTTTGCTGAATATAATTTATAATGTGGTCTGACATTAGTTACATGCAAGTGTGGTTGCTTGATATGGAGAAGCTGTGAAAGAACTACAAGAGGTGCAAAGCCAATCCCATGCCTCACGTATCTGCAATTATTTCAATACTGGGATATTACACTAGATTAGAATATTATTTCAAATCTCTCTATACACTGGTATTCTAAAATACTCCCTTCTGATTTATGGTTAAGAATGGACAGAGATCTGTCAGGTTGTTGTGCTTAGGAAGTCATAAATTACTGCAAAGTGCCTCTTGGAATGGGGCAACACTCTCAGCCACATAGCACATTTTTACATTGCTTCCATGGTTAAAAAAGTCTAAAATAAAATAAAGCAATTTTATTTGAATACCTGATTTTGCAACCCTGTTATTGATAGCACACAGAAATGCTTCTAACAATTCTGTGTGAGCACAGGGAGTTTGGAAAAGCTTGTCCTTCTGTGGCATCCTTCCTCAGAGGCACACAGCCTTGAAACAGAGAAATCCCAGGATTTCTTCCTTATGGATGGACATTCATTACTGCTCTGTCCAGTGTAGCTTTAAATGAGCCAAGCTGATGGGGTTTCTGCCATCTCAATAACTAGGTTATTTCACTAAGATATATCACTTCTTGGTGTTCAGCCAAGTTCCTTACCCATCATTTCACAGTCCCATTACTCCTACTTATATTCCCATTTATTATTGTAAATAATTTCTCTTTCAATTATTGTAATGATTATGCCACCCTATTACACATCAGTTAAGCAACTTCTCTGTCTGCCTATCCAAAAGAATGTTAGCACATTAGCAAATTATTTTAAAGCTCTGTATTTAAGGAGCAGGGATTGCAATTCCTCCTTCTGTCCTGATACAAACCTATAACCTAAAGACAAAGGCTGGCACAGAGGTATGGAACTGAAGCAATCCCCTTTGATCATGTAAAGAAAGGTACATGGTGAGAAACTGTGCTTGAAATGAGGTGTGAGTTAGGTATTGAGAATGGAAGAATTGTACAAAAAGCTTGTGGGCTCAAGCAGAAAACAATATGAGTGCCCCTGAATAATAAAAAAGCATCAGGAAGAGATCAATCTGCAGGTTGCAAATAGCAAGGAAAGAGAAAAATCTAAGAGAAACTTCTCCTAGGGACTATGAAGCAACAGCCTGAGAGGATGAGTGGAGCATCAGCTGTTGGGCAGCCTGAGCTATGTTGACCATAAGTGATCTGTAGACATTAAAGCTTAGGTGAGAACATTACACAGGAAAAAAAAAAAAAAAGAAAGAAACATCCAAAGTTAGTCAAAGACAACTGAAGGAAATAGCAGCTTTTACTCACCTGTCTATAGCTACAAAGATGGCAGCAAACAAACTTAAGAAACTATCAGAACTGCTTCTATGATCAACAGCAAAGCATCCATCAAACAGTATAACCCAAGGAAATCTGTTCCACCACAAAGCCTGTAGGTCAGCCTATGAGGAGACAGCAGAGTCTAAGATCAAAAGGTTGTAGATAGAGCTGCTGCGAATGGATGATGATCAGTAGTTTCTTGGGCATCCACTCGAGTCTTGGGCATGCCATATGAAAAACAAGGGAAAGTCTGAAGATGGAGAACATTGCCAACAACAAATTGGTTGAAGTGTTTTCTACACAAACAGGAATGAACATAAACATACTCCTGATGTCCACAGAGTTGCTTACCTTCTTTTCTCATTAGCGAAGGAGAAATACACAATGGGGAAAAACAGGGATGAAAACAAACATGAGAATAGAAAACTGCAGCCTTTTTTGGTTTCCAACGTTTAGATGAAAAGCGTATAAATTTCAACTTTAATTAAAAATTATTTATTTGAATAATTTTTTTAGCACATTTGTTGGAAAATTGAAAAGTGACATGAAAATCATGAAAAGTGACATGAAAAAGACTGAAAGATTTTCCGTTTTTCCTACTGAAATGTTCACTTCCAATGTATAGGTTGTTTCATGAGATTTCACAATTATGGTTCATTTTGTAAGTGATGTTTCCAATGGTTTTTAGTCTGACATACTGAGCTCACATTATATCTGAGGTAGGTAGCTATTCGTTAGCTAACTGAAATACTAAACTCCCACTTCTAATGATACCACTCCCCTTTGGTATGCCTCCTGTTAATATATTTCTGTAATAATTACTTACCTTGTAATCTTTTCATTCTTTTGACTAAAGGAAGTGACGGAAAATCAAAGAAGAATGTGTCATATTTTACTGTGTAAGCACAATCAATTTGTATATATTGGAGCATAGATGTGAAATAGCGTTAATTATACCAGCTAAAATCCAGTGAGAGCACTTCCTTTTATAGCAAAGTACCTTCTAAATTAAACAAATGTGAAAGTCTGATAAAGCAAAAGTATAGCCCTCATTACTAGTTATGGCACATTATAAATATAAAAGCTTTTCATGACATAAATTGTAGACTCTTAAACATGAAGTACTAGCTTAAAACTAAATATGCAGAAAATCCCTTTAAGGCAAAATATAAAAAAAGGAAATACTTCTTGATTGGTGAACTACATATATCATTTATGTTATTTTGCATTTTACCTTAAAAAACCAAGTTTTTGCAGATTTCTCAAACATTTATGCTAATCCACCCACCAATATTAGCACAGGGGCAACAGCACCATTTCCTGCACAGTGACAAAATCCCTCAGCTCCTGCAGCTTCACGCTTCTGCTTGGCTTTAATGATATTCATCACCGTAGCCCATGACTAAGTCCTGGGCATGAGTAGCCCTGCCAGAGGTGCTGTTCTTTTTGATAGTCTGTAGGAGTTTATATGTCCCCAAGCATCCAGTGACTGCTGAACGTAACCAAACACCTTTGCTCCCTGAGAACAACATGACCAGTCCTTAGTCATGAGTTCTCTGAAACCAGAGAACATCCCCCAGCACTTCCTAGGGTCACAACTAGTATAAAATAGCTCTTGCTAGCAAGTAAAGAGGGAGCCTGGAGGGACATATCAACAAATCAAATAATTTGGTGGCCAAACTGTGGTAGAAAATCTTTAGGTGAAGCCATAAGAATAACCAAATTAATAAAAAGATAAAATGTACCTCGGTGAATAGTAAGTGCATCGTGTTAGTTAATGTAATGCTACTAGCAGTAATTGTTTACATACATTTATACTCCCTTTTGTCCCTCTTTTATGATAAAGCAACAGAAAAGATTCCTGTAGCATCTCAATGTCATAACCAAAGACTTAGAAACATTTTATAATTCTTGGATTAAGAACACAACCTGAGCCATGTCAGGACAAGAATTTGCTGCTGACCTTGAAAAGCAACCTGAAGGAATAGATGGGAAGGGAGGGAACCACTTTTCACCCAGTACATCCATTGAATTGACTATTAGGGAAGCAGGATGAGGAAGTGCACTCGAGAGGGCAGTTTAGACACATGCAGTGGTGCCCGATTCACAAAGAACAGGCAGAGCTCCCTCATGCAAGAGCTCCAGTAACTCTACTTCATGCTGTTGGTGCCACAAGCAATTTCTCAAACGTTGTCCAAAGAATCATTATCACAATTACAGTTGTATAAACATCACAAAAGTTTACCTAACTACATTCAATTATCCATTCAAGTAATTCAAAGGCAGCTGAAAGCTTCAATTTAGACGCACTGCAGATTTGTTATGTGCTATGCAATCTATGCCATGACTTCATTGACTAAGTGACTTCCAGGAGTATTGGATTGGGTCCACTGTTGATGCTTATTAAGCAGTAAATAGCTCCCGTAACTGCAATGATATTTATATGCATATGCTAATACAGTCTTATTTACCAGCTACAGCTGATTAGTCTGGGTGCAGCCATTCTGATGCATTATTTTTCATCAGACTCTCTAAATACCTTTCCTTCTAAGCTCCCCCTCTTGAAGGAAACTGTGGAAGGTGATTCTCATAAAACATCCCATCTCCTCTCTCTCTCTCCCATGAAGATGTCCAAATGGAGCTAGTACTTGATGTTGAAAGAGATTATCTATTTTTTATATTGTCCTTAGTTCTAATCAATTTTAGCAACAGCATCTGCGCAGTGTACTTGGGATTTATGCTCCTGATGAAGAAATAAGATGAGACAAAACCATTCAAAATCTTATCATTTTACGGCCAACTGCACTAAGTTTTTCAAGATGAAACATAAAGTCGAGTAGTTTTCTAGCAGAGAAAAGAAGTTGAAGTTTAAATTCTGTGTTTTAAGCTACATCATTTTGTATGGCTTTTATTCTGAAGAGAAATAAAATGCAGATATATACATCCTAAAAAAATCTTGGTCCTTGAGCCATTTGTTCCTCAATATAGGTAACATTAACAGCCTGAAAAAATATTCATGTTTGTATGACAGTGCTTAAAAATAAACCTGTTATTTAATTGAGGTATTTTATACATTCCTTTTTACATTTTCTTTTTATTATTGTAGAAAAGAAAAATGCTTATTATTATAAGCTTATAGCTTAATCTCCATATTACTTATTTTCATAAAAATCACGTTTAAAACTAAATGCAGTACCTTAAAAGGAAGTAGAATAATCCATTGATTTTAAAGATGGCAGCTGTTGGGTTGTGAGGAGAAAACTTCAGCAACATATATAAAGTATACAGCTACTGTTTTCTTTACTGTTATACATCACATTAGAATAAAGAAAGTAACAATAAGATAAGTTTATGGAGTAAGAAAAAGCAGAGTAGGATTCTCTTGCAGGTCCCTGTTGTGGAAACACGAGGGGCTGCAGGCAGAAGGAGTTTTACCTGGCTTGTGCAGAGGAGAAACGCTTGCCAAGATTGAAGTTATTCTGCTCATGGCCTCTCTCAGGTGGAACAAGGACTTTGTGTACAAAGAAGAGTGAAAGAGCCAAGTTGTTCAACACACTGCACTGTGCTGACTTCCAATCCATTTAGAGTGAAAGTTGTGCTTATGGGGAAGTTGTTGAGGGGGGAATCACCTTCCTTTTAACAGGTTTTCAGTAAATTCCCCGTTTTTCACATGAAGTATTCACCTAGCCACAGTCAGTCTTGTAAAAGTTAGTGATTAGTCACAGAAGAGGCTATTTGAGCACTGATTTTGCTTTGAAGAATACCATGGTGTAAAGCATCCAGTTAGAACCAAAACATATTTATTAAGGCCTGGAGGCAGGAACTTTATCCCTTTTGCTTTTTATCAAATGTTTATCCTTTTTATCCATGCCCGTTGCCATAGCAGCAACTGGAAGACTAAAAAAGCTACCCGCTTTTCACATGAATTTTTATGCACCTCCAGCTAATAACTCCGATGACATTCCCTTGCTTACAGTACCAGAGAAAAGCTTCCCCGTGTGTTGGTTTTTCCCTCTTTAAGGCCAGTCACCACACTGCTCTAATTAAGGAGAATTGTTGTACGAGTACCAACAAACAGCCATCACAGGTGGATGCTCTGGGTCTCCAAATCCTTTTCTTTTGTTTCTTGCTGTTTAGGCGCTACGATAACTATAAAATCGGCACCTTCCTTTTGTGCCACAGTGTGTGGCGGGCGTTTGAAGTCCATGTTCGGCAGTGGGACTGCAGAGGCCACCGCTCCGCCACCGCCTGCAACTGCGGCGTNNNNCACGAGAAGGGGGTGACACCGTGGTGCTGGACACCTGCAATGGTCATTTTCGGGAGAGCAGACCCCAGCTAACCATCAAAAGCACAGAGACATCGCCGCACGTCAAAATCCTCAAGTCCTACGGAGGGAGAAAAATAACAGTATGTGGATATTTATGTACTCTTGTTGCAATGGTTCTTTAAAAATGTGAGTTTAATTTTTCTGAATTATTAAGGAAGTTACTACAAAGATATCTGACTGAAGCCATAGGAGTGCCTGCAGCAAAAAGTACTGAAAACCAGGGAAGAAGTTGGTTAAAGTGTTAGTTTAACAAACTCTAACACAAAACAAATATCCCTGGAAATTTCTCGGAGACATACAGAGTGCCAATATTGCTATTTAGTCTCTGCAGCACGGCAATCTGCTCTCAGTTTGTTTAAGCTAGGCACTGCCCAACAGCAGCACATAAAGCAAATTTCTTTGCAAAGCTTATGATATAAATATTCAAGAAAAGATCACAGGTAGTAGAATAATGTAGTTTTAGAGTGGAACACTAAACCAATATTAGTCAGCTCCAGATAGCGCCCAAAAGCTGGGAAAATGGGCTTCAAAATGTGCAACATTTGGTATCATTTAAAGTATTTTCCCAAAAGATACATGGCCACAACATACTTTGCATCAGTGTAATTTTTCCACACTAATCCAGTAAAATTACTAGAAGAACAAGAGCAGACTGTACCAGGGGCTTTGGTGAGAAGGGCCAAAAATTACAGCCAAGAAGATAATTTTTTCCTAAAGCTGTATCATCAAGACTTATTGCAAGAAAGTGTTTTGGGTGAAGATCGGTCCATGATAGAGCCAGAATGATGCCTGTGTTTGGTTCCCCTTGTGATCTCACTTGAAATAGATCTTAGCAAGGTAGTAATTGAAAGTGTGTTAATTATAGAATACAGAAAAAGCAGAGAACAAGCTCTTTTTTCATTTTGCAATTGAATGCAATATAATGACTGTTTTATACTAGAATAATCTTAGCGAGGAATCTCTACTCTCCATTTACACCTCAGGTAAATCTCAGTGAAACGACCTGGGAGGTCCCAAGGGACACAGATATAAATCCTGCCCTCATCTGAATGGGAATCTGTAGGAGCTATGCAGCAATGAATACGATCCCCAATCACTCTGGTGTGCACGGTGCACCCCATCTGCTCAGCAGTTGCCCATCGTCAACCTCACTCAGCACAGGAGCCAGATCCCCGACAGCTCCCACACTGTTCAAGGCTGGTGCTTTGCATGGGGTTAAGTCATTCTCTTTTCTGTGCAAGGCAGCAGCTTCCAGCAGCCAGTCACTATATATCTCTGAAAAATGAGGTCTCAAAAAAGCTTCTTCAAAGCCTCAGTCAGCAGCATTAAATCCAGGTTGGTTACGGAAAACCTGAGCAGTTGTTAGGTCCTCAGTGGCAGGTGGGACACCTTGCCTGGGGCAGCAGGAGAAGAAAGGGTTAAAGATATCTAAATTCTTAAAATAAATCCACACCTAGAAATATCAATCCAGACAGCACAGAAGACTGAAGTGGCTCATGCAGTCCTGACTGCAAGGACTTTACACGCAGCCTTGTAGGAAATGCTCCTCCCTGCAGCAAAGCATGTCCTTAGAAAGCACATGTTTATCTGAAGAAGGAAATCAAGTCCTACCTGTCACAGCGTCAACTGCAGTTCTCCTGCTCTAGCTATTAAACAACTAAGAAAAAAACTCATCTGTGATAACTTCCATTATTCATCAAGGCCAATAATTTTTGAAAAAAGGATGCTTTAAATGCCCTCATCAAAACACAGAGGGCCTAAGTTCAAAACACAGTGTCTCCAACTGTCATCACAATCAGTGGCACTTTGCTGTTCTGCTCAGTTGGACAAGGAGATTACTCATGAAGAGGTCCTCAGAAAGTATTCTCATGTCTGAAACAATGATTGGGAAGTTAAATGGGTGAGATTATTATTATAGTGCAGCCAAAATGTAAACTCTGGTTCCAGCACAGAAACATAAATAGAAGCTAGGTGCTTCTTCAGAGATATGAATAGATTTCATGGCAAGGAATTTATAAGGGACCAAAAAATCCCCACCAAAAGAAAGAAATTCAATGGACATTATTTGGCTCAATGAATTATACCTAGGCAGAGGTCACTTAAAAAAAAGAAAAATAGTTATTTTGAAATTATTGTAATGAGCTGTTTCCAATAACTGAAAATACTTTTTAAGATTAACCAAAACCATTTAATTTTGGATCAAAAGGAATATTAAGGTTACTTATCAGAAGAGAGTGCTCTGTACTCCCACTCGCACAGATCAGTTTCAAAACTACTTTCTTTTTGCCCGTAAAAATAAAGCAAACAAATAAAAATATGTTTCAGTTGAACAGATTTTTTTTTTTTTTTTTTTTTTTACTATTTGGTGGGACACCATTCTGAAAAATCCATTATCCACAGAGTTACTTCTTTGTCTCAACCTCAAGATTTCTTTTTTTCTTTTAAAGGTCAGTGTAAGCCTACCACAAGTTCTTTAATGAGAAAATTGCTTTATCCACTTTAAAACACAATCATTTTCTGGGTAATCCAGCCTTGGAAAATGAAACGATTTTTCAGAGGGAAGAAAGCTGTTTTTCAAACTTGGCAGTTTATCTAAAATAAATGATTTCCCAGGCAAAGACACAAAGGTGGCCTTATTGTCACGGAAGTCACTTCAGAAATTAGCTGGTAACTTACCGGTAGGAAAACTTCAATGGAAGTAATTATTAATGTAAAAAGAAAGAACTTGTGCAGTTTTATACTTATGTAATGCTACAAGATATTAGCACCAGAGAATGTGAAAGCACGCTAGATAATAGCACAAATAAATATTTATAGTGTATCTAAGCAATCTTAAGTTACTTCCATCATCACCAACATCCTACTTTGATATTTTTGTTTATAGAAATGAACATCTTCTATTGCATAAAAAGCTTGGTAACAGCTTCAGTTCACTGAAGTTTTTTCTGCCTCTTCAGATCCTCTTCCCCTCGGGAGCGTTCGTTCGAGCTGACATGAGCGAGTGGGGAATGGGTCTGACAGTGAGGACGCCAGGCAGTGACTTCAACAGCACCAGAGGTTTGTGTGGCCTCTTTGATGGGAACAGTCACAACGACCTGAGCAATGTGCCTGAGGAAGACTTCATAGAAGAGTGGAGGTACAAAGCAAGCGAGGGAGGGATCCCAGACCAGGAGATGCTCTATAACACTATTTCAAGGAAGCTTGATAGGTCTATTTCATTACATACTCCCCTAATGACTTGATGGAGAGATTTGCTTAATCTAGTGAGGGAAACCTGGAGACCCATTACCAGAGGAACAGCACAGAGGGCTTAATTCTCAGTCAGCACAATTCACATCAGCTGTTAGTGAGAGAGAATTTTGATATTCGCAAGTGATCTCATGTTAACAGCTGTGTTGAGATCTCACTCAGCTGTTAAAAAAAATGTGGTTCTCACCCACACTAGAAAATGTAGATAACTGACAATAGGGATTAATTAGGGGGTTGGTATTTCCCTTGTTCTTTTAGTCCCAAACACTAATTACAATACATGAATATAGATTAAATGTTACATTTTGACAAAGTGTGGTAACATATGTACCAGGCTAAAACTTAGTATCTGCTCTACTAATGATGACAGTGAGCTCTAAAAAATTGCACTTTGTGAGACAGATGGTCTGGAACCAAAACCAGGAATCTGGCATTCTGACATATTCCTGTCCCTCTACCTCTCCAACGTTTTAATTCCTGTTGCTGAACTCTAAATGTGCCTAATAGGTGTTCCTAAAACCAAGATGGGTTTGGTTGACTGTGTAGTTTTGTTTGTGATGTATGTTTTGCAAATAAGAAAAATAAGGTGAACATACCATTTAGTCTGTACGTGGGAACTCAGCATGATCCTATAGGAACAATTAGACTGATTTCATTTCAGAAAATAAACTAACACCTCTGCCATATTCCAGTTACATTCAATGGGCCTATATAATGGCAATTTTGACCTGTCATTAAAAATTGTACTGTTTAGAAATCAATAGCCATCTTTAACATGTCATTAATGTGACAATCAGTCAGAGCTCACTTCTGGAAAGGCAAATGGAGGTGTAGCTTGTTGCAAGAACCAACCAACAGCTGACTACCTAAAAGAAGAGCTAAAAAGATCCTTAGAAGGACCCATTCGAAGCGGGTTTGTAGGAAGATCAGAAGCCAAAGCACAATATAGAGGAATTTACTCATAAAACTGAGGGGAGTTTTCTAGGGCTTGGCATGTGTGATGGAGATACTTCAGGGAAGGCAGGAGAAGCTCCTGCTAAGTGAGAAGGCACAAGCAGTGATGATTTTCACCTTGCAGTACTCCCAAGGATAGATTCTCAAATGCCCTTCAGACCCTGGTTAAAAAAAAAATCAAGCCAACAAAAAGGCTGAGGCCACCTTCAGAGGAAACTGGGTCAGTCTCTGATCCACCCTTGGAGAAATGGTGCAGTAAGAAACCAAAACCTACAGGGTGAATTTTCTACTGCTGTTTTTAATTTCATTAGATGAACAGTTAGTTCATTATGTGAGTCTGGGCAGCTTCACCTGCAAGCAACACCACCATGCAGAGCTGGAGGAACAGCACATGCAGGACACTAAACTGCACTGGCCAAAGAACTAGTACTCCCTCAAACATCAGGTATGATATATTGTCCTAGATTGTAGGAAAGTGCAGAATAGCTTGTGCATTCTGTGATCATAAGAGCTGTCCTGTCATATCACACTGTATTCTGCTCTGCCTGCACAGTGGAAAAAATGGTTTCATAAGTGTCTGGGCCATGAAATCATGGAATCCTTTAGGCTGGAAAAGACCTTTAAGATCATTGAGTCCAACCATAGGAGAAATTGATTCATTTTACCTATGTCACCATGTTGTTTTATTTAAAAGTTGATGTATCAGTGATCAAAACAGTAATATTAATAATATCATATCTGCCATTTTCAATGTATTGGGGAAAAAAATGGATAAAGGTAATTATGTTTTTTACAACACTGTCTAGGTAATTATGTTTTCTACAACAGTACCTAGTGGCTGGCTCCAAAGTGTTGGCAAGTGCTTTCACTTTCCTGGAATCTCAACATTCTGGCTACAAGATAAAATTAATGCCAAAATAATTTAAATTTGTGGTGATAATTCAGATTTGTCTGGAAATTAAGTTCTGCTAACTTTTGGAACCAAAAGTGTATCTTTTTCTATGAAGCTCCAAGATTCCTCTGGTACTGCACAAATAAGATCAATAAGAGATCTTGTGCTCATGAAATTTCCGAAGAAACTTTAATCATGGCTGTTTATTCAAACTGAACTCTCTAGAAGTTCATCCATCATTAAATCTGGACTAAATTAAAAAGGGAAAAGAAAAAATAAAAACCACCTCACTTTATTTGGTAGCTTAGCCCTATGATCAATAGAAAACTGCTCTGTGTCCAAAGAAGAACTCAAAGAAAGCTCCATTAGGATACAAGAAGGAAATTAAGTATGCATCAAAACATTTTAAAGGAAAAAGCATTTAAAATAAAAAACTTCGTGATCCAAGTCTTAGAGGAAACAGCTGGTAAGGAGAGCACGGGCAAATAGATAAAGAGGATTTTCATAATAAAGCATTTGTAACAAACATGTCTCTTTTGTCATTCTCCAAGCTGTATCTGAGTCACATCAGGGACAAATCCAAGGCTTTATTCTATAGGTAACATGCAAAGGGTAACCTGCACCTTAGAAAAACTTCTGCAAAGAGAAGTCAAGCAGTTAGGCAACGCTCCAGCAAAGCACTTAAGCATCTGTTACTAAAAAGTCCCCATGTAGTGCTAAAAAATGTACAGGATAATCCAAGAAGGGTAGTGAAAAAGCAACTAAAGAAAACAGAGATTAAATATAAGCATTTTCTTAAGTACTTTGATAGATTGGGAATTTGTACATTCCCCAGCCTCAGGGAAAGAAAGTTTACTTGGTGTTGCAGACTAATTTGTTGAAAGTTTCCTCCCTCTAATCTCCTTCTATTTTTAAATCAGAATACCTCCAGGGAAGAGTTTATTTGACAAGACTCCAGCACCTTCTGAGGGGAAGCAAAGGAAAAATTACTGCAGATGTCAAAAGGAGAGCGCTAAGTCCATGCTGGTGTTAAACACGCCAAATGCCTTTCAGACTCCTTTCCCTCAATCCTCTGGTTGCCATTATGATCACGTGGATTACACCTCTGCCATCCCGTATCTCGATGTTACAGCAGAGTTTGTCACTCCCTCAAAAATACAGTCTACTTTAAGAAAAGATGAGAAATTGTCAATCAAGCCTTTTGATCAAAGAAATCTACCTAAATCAATCCAAAGGCGAGGTAGCCCTGAGGACCAATTAAAACCCCTTGCACACAATGTTTCCATGAAAAACAACAGTTCCATTAACTCTACCAAAACAACAGAAGACTTAAGGAGAGCAAAAAGGCAAGAAGACTATTACGAATACTCATCCTTTCACCCATTGCATGGACCAACCCAGAGAGATTCAGAGAGCTTTGCCTATTTTTTCCCAGAGGATTACTTTGAAGGGGTTCGGACAAAACTTCCACTGGCATGGCCCACTCCCAATGGCCTAACTGCTATCAAAGCTCGGGAGATTTGCCATCAAATCCTTGCAAATTCCACCATTGGCTTAGCGTGTAAAGGTCTCCTTGGCAAACAGATGGATGAGGCAATTGATATATGCCTTTTAGATCTTCAGCTGAAGGATGACGTGGCCTGGGTGAGGGCACTGGTAGCCCTCTTGGAAAATGAATGTGAAAGAAGAGTGCTAGGAAACAGAGTGTTTCATGTAGGAAACCACCCATCTGCTACCCAGGAGGAAATCCTCACCGTTCTCCGGTGTCCTGCTTTCTGTAATGGCAATGGACAATGTACCGAACTGGGCTGCCAGTGTTTTGAAGACCACAGCTCCTATGATTGTAGCATTGCCAAAAGTAAGTAAAATATTCTGTTTGTTCCTACCCGGCCCATCTTTCCATGGTATTAGAGTTATTAAGTAAAACATCTGCACAGAGTTGTTTGCTCTTCAAACAGTGCTACCAGTAAGATATTTGATGAATTAGTAATCAGGTTTTGACCTTGAAGAGCCGATCAAAATATCTGGTTGGCTGATCCTTCACTTTTTCGCCTCAGTAACTTTTTAAAAATGGATTTTACAAGCCCCTTAGCAAATTGGTTTTGCAGAAGTGATTTTCTTTACATCTGATCTATCACCAGCATGCTGACAAGCAAGCTTCTGACAAAAAAGAGGGTCCTACTCACCTTGTGGTCAATATTCATGTTAACACTGTATAGACACTTCTTTTTTTTTTTTTTCGTGTTCAACAGAGAATAACACTTGAAAATTAATTTCAAACACTGTAGTAGTAACAACAAAAAAAAATTAAAGTAACAAAATGAACAGGTAACATTGTCAAAGCCATAAAATAGCTACAGGACATATTCAAACCTGCAGACCTGATTCTGCAAATATTTATGAATGACATTTACACAGGAGCCTGTCCCACTAGGTTTGTTTCTTCTTTACAGCTCAGCTCCTCAATGGATAAATCCAAGTCCGATGTGAGTACTGACAGTGCTTGAAACTAAGTACATGCATAAATGTTAGCATTAATTTCCATATGTAAGCCCTGCCTCAGCAAATCACATAAGCTTATGCCTGAAGTTACAAAAAGGTACTTAAGGCTCAGCCATATGGTTGAGTTTCTGCAGCTTAAGAAGCAACAGTATTTCAGCTAAACTGAAATGACAAGGTATGCTCTCTTAACCCATCCCAAATGTGGGGGACAGCCTTTCTCTACAATGCTTAGGCTAATGGACATTATTCTTTATTTAGGACAGGTAAAACTCATATCTAGAGTCAGTTACCATAGCTTACCTGAGACCTCTGAATCTCCATCCAGCCCCAGGAGCTGAGTCACATCTGATACCCCAATGCATTTGCTAGATGGGATGGGATTACCCACATACTTCACAATAAACATGTCTTCAGTGTGCTGACTTGAAGTGGCTAAAATATATTCTGACGTTTGGGTTTTTGTTAATGAAAGGTTAGAATCTGCAGGATCATTTCCTATATTTGAGGAAATTAATTCTCCTTCGCACAGAGAATGACTGACACTAGTGACTGAAAAGCGAGTTGAGCAATTTTGCAGTAATTTTCCAATATAGAATTCAATGTTTAAATTAATCTCTGTGATACGGTCAGGTTAGGGGGGCTGTTTAGGCCAGATTTTTAAATTCTATTTTACTTTGCTATGGTTGAAACCTCTCAGATTGGAGCAAAATAACTTCAATATGACCTTTCAAGTAAAAAGCTAATGGCACCTCGTCTTCTTTCTGTGACATCAAATATAAACAAGGACAGAGTACAGACCATGGCCTGAGATTGCACAGGGAGGTGAGACATGGAAAACAAACATACATCAGCTGTGGCAAACACACCACAAACCACTGCCACTCCCTGACCTGGCTGCTTTGTCCATCTCCCACCATCTTTGCTTCACTTGTCTCCAGCTCAGGAAAAGCTGGTAGTTGGTCTTTTCTTCAAATCACTTCTCTTTTGGGAGTCTGGTTTACTGGAGTTAAAGTACATCAAGTCATTCCCTCCAGTTTTCCAAGGGGTCACTAGTATCCTGATTCTCCTGGCGGACTCCTGCCCCCTCCAGTGCCTCTCACCTGGAAACCCCTCTGCTGCAGGGCTCTGGGGCTCCTGGGTGGTCTCCACTGAGCAAAAGCTGCTCCACAGAGATTGAGTTTTTAACATGAGCATCCTCATACTTAGCTCAGTCCCTGGGGAAGGGAGCTTGCTGTTGGCTCCCCACTGTTGCAATTAAGAAAGTATAAATTTGCCGTAATGTTTATACTGCTCCTTTTGCTGGTGTGAGTTAGTTAATGCTGTGATAAAATGAACATTGCCAGCTTCAGCAGTTTTCCTAACACAAGGCAGAAGGCCCTTTTCCAAAATTCCCATGCAGATTTCCCAACATTTCAAGTGCACTATTAGATTTAAAACTGAACGGCCTTTGCTCTATTATCACCCTGTTTACAACCCACATCATTTTAGTTGCAGCTAAGGACTTGTAATTTTTTTTTAACTAATACCTGTAAAATATTCTCTGTGCATGTAAACTTTTAAGTACAAATATTATTTTTTATTTAAGAAAATCTACAGAACACATTGATAACTACTCAAGGAAAAGAATCCTCTTTAGCTAAGTAGAGCAAGCTCGGAAGAGAAAGCAATAAAAAAAAAATGTAGAGGAAACTGCTGTTTTAAGCCATCAGTATTTATTTTTCTTTTGAGGAAAAGGTAGTGGCATAACTCTCTGATACACAAGGTGTCTTCCCAACAGCGTTCCTGACCTGAGGAACATTTACCGTTCATTTTTCTTTTTTCAAAGAATCATAGAATGGTTTGGGTTGGAAAGACCTTAAGGATGATGTAGTTCCAACCCTCCTGCCATGGCAAGGACACCTCCCACTAGACCATGTTGCTCAAGGCCCCATCCAACCTGGATCTGAACACATCCAGAGATGAGTTTCCACCATACTACTGAGATTATATGCTGCCCTCTAAGCAGCTGTCCATCTCCAGAGGTGTAAGACTCATGGTATATTTACTCATGGTATATTCCACATCATGGACATACACTGGGAACTTACTTTGTTGTACAGAAGAAAAATGAAAATTAAAAAAAAAAAAAAATCAAGATGTCACAACAGACTGGTTTTAAGTGTAGTGGAATTAACTTTAATCACTAAAATATTCTCTGCAAAATGCAGACATTCTTACCTACTTGTAATCTATTTACCAGCTTGTACGGGGTAAAACCCTGAACACACAGCATGGGGATAGATCCCTCAGCCCATGGCAACCTCTGAGCTGTTTTATTCATGAAAATTAGGATCTTAAAGAGGAACTCTCATTTTCCAACTATCCTCGTAGACAATAAAACTCCTTAGAAATTCATTGTGTGTTCCACAACCTAAAGAAAATATTGATTCAAAATATTTTACAATTTGGTTTTCATTAAAATGGAAAAAAAAGCAGCAGCTGCTTAGGCAAATATAATGTAAAATAAAAAAAAAAAAATAAAAATTGCATGCAGACTAATTAAAAAACCCAATGCATTAATATTTCTGAGGGTTTTTTGAAGAAGGGATCCTCCTCCACATAAACACCTAGAATTTATTTGGCTGGATTTGGTCTGGATTGTTGTTTTTTTCCCCAAAAATGAAGACACCAAAAATTAAGAACATTTCTTTCCTGATCAATTTTACGTAAAACATCACAGTATTTACAAATGGGAACAGCAATGATCAGGAGAGTTGCAAACACTTTCTGTAACACAGGATTCACAAGGGCAAAACATTTCAGAAAATATACCTTTGAATCCATAAATTGCTACCACTTGACTCTTCTGCCTTGCCAGGACATTCCTCAGCTCTGCCGTGTGGTGGGTGAGTGGGAGGCAGTATGAATTTCCCCCGATGACAGTGGTAACTGTTTGAAGATTGTTATCGTATCAGTCCCTTTAAAGAGAAAGGCTTCCTTTAGTTTGTGGAACAGAATATTGAAAATTAACTCCTTAGCATGTTCAGTGGATACTCATCAAGTTTTTAGTGAAGACCAGTGATTAACGCTATCATTTACCTTAGTAATTTCTGAGTATTCGACCTTCTGTCTGTGCAACAATCTTTGAATGTACCTGTGACCTGGATATCAGAAAACTTCTCTTCACCTTAGTAGTGACAGAGACCCATACTCATCAAAACCAAGGTCCTTTAAACTGTAGTCATCTTCTCATTTACTTCAGAAGGTTTATGCTTGTCTTACAACAGACTAAAGTCAGAGCTCTGGACTCTGGAAACTGAGCTGACTGTAGAGCTTTCAGAAAGCAGTGGTCTGCAGGGTAGTCAAAACCATAAGACTCTGAATCCAGTCCCCTGGAGTAACCTTCTCCAGCTTTAGGATCCCTTGGAAAATATTTAAATGCGTCCTTACAGGAGGGTCAGTAACTTAATGTGGACAATTTGGTTTCATTCTTGATCCTAGACATAAAAGCAGATAAAAAAGAGAACAGGATGTGGCCTGTGGTACTCATTCCTCCTCTTTTCCCAAATACCCTACACAAACTAACGCTAGAATGGGGAAACACTGGTACATGCTGGGAGGGCAATAGCTCAGACAACCACACTGGGTGGCTCCACTCCAGACCCCAGAAGTGAGCGGGATCTGGACACTGGATTAGCTCATCCCTTATTCTACTGGTACAGAGATAACACGATGAAGAAACATTTAAAGTTGAAGCTGACATTGAGCAACACTAAGAAAAAAAAAAAAATCCAGAAAACAAACAAACAAACAAAACCAAGGCAAAAACTGGCAAGCTTAATTTGCAGAATCTTCCCTTTGTCTTTAGTATATTTGTAGAGAAGCTAAAGAAAGTTTTTTGCAGAAGCTGGTTTCAGGATTAACTCAGGAAAAGAAAAACTACTTTCAAAGTCTAGAATGAATCAATGTGATGAAATGCAATGAGCTCTATGCTCATTCACTACTATGAATTCATTTATAAGGGATCTAGAATATATTTTTTCTATATACAAAGATACAGAACCTGTGTATCTACAAAAGTACCTGATTTTGTAAATGCAATGTATAGCAGACCTATACATCCAGCCAGAGGTCAGATCCTCTACAAGGAGAAATAAAATCTTAGATCAGGTGTGTCAACCACTCTGACATTATAACACTGGTACAGAGGAGCAAGATAAGTATTACAGTGAGCTTCACCTTCAGCTGTTCTTGATTTTTGAGTTTCATTTACAATACTTTTTAAAGATATTTGTTTGTTTTTACATTTCATAGGCAGAAATGTTCTACACAGAATCACAGAAACATTCCAGTTGGAAAAGGCCTTTAAGATTAAGTCCAACTGTTAGCCCAACACTGCCAAGTCCAGAACCAAACCATGTCCCTCAGCACCACATCTACACAGCTTTTAAATCCCTCTATGGGTAGTGACTCCACCACTTCCCTGGGAAACCTGTTCCAGGGCTTGACAACCCTTTTGGGGAAGAAATTCTTCCTAATATCCAACCTAAAACTCCAATGGCACAACTTGAGGCTGTTTCCTTTTGTACTATTGCTTGTTACTTGTGGAAAGAGACTGACCCACACCTCATTACAAACTTCTTTCAGGTAGTTGTAGAGAGCAAGAAGGTTTCCTCTGAACCTCCTTTTTTTTCAGACTAAAGAACCCCAGGGTTGTTTACACATATACCCCCAAAGTATGCATGTGGTGTAACACTTATTTGCAGAGAAAATAATACAATATCACACAGTAATGATGTGGCAGTAGCGTGATATAAACAGCAGTTCAAAAGACTGGAAGTCCTCAGAACTGAAGTTCCGTTGACGTCACTAAAGCCATGATTTCACACCAGAAAAGGCTATTAGAGATGAAGAATTAAGATCAATCTCAGAAATAAAGCTGTGTGTTCTAACAGGAACAGCTTGAGCCTTTAACCGGCAGCTCAGGCGTCCTGACCCGGCTGGCAGTGCGCAGGCAATCAGCACTGTGCAAGCACAGGCAGGATAAGCCTTTGGGCTTTTGTACTAATAAGCAGAGGTTCTGTAGGAAGGGAAGAAAAGGAGAAGAAATTAAGAACTGAATTAGGTTTCTGCAGGGCACATAAAACTGCTGCCTCTTTCACTTTTTTTTTTTTTTTTTAAAGACAGGACCAAAGGAACAGAAGAATGTGTTGATTTTGGAGATGTTCTTAAACACCATAGTTAGGAAAAAGTTATTTTCCAGAAGAATTTCCATGAGTAATGAAGGAGAAGGCTCCTCCTTTTGCTTGTCATATATTTTCCCATTAGATCCAAAACAAATCTCTGTCTAATTTTCTCAGACTAGAATTCTAGACATGAATTAAAACTCCCCCAAAATCAAGGAGGCCATCAACATAATTCAGATATCTTTTCCAAGGTCACCCAACCTCAGCCCCACTGACAATACATAATAACATGTTCTGCCACTAGTTTTGACCAGCAAACACACACAAAAAGATGTCTGTGCGTTATTTTTAGGGACCAGAATAGAACCCACAACACATTTGGAATAATTTTAAATGAAAATACGTAGAAAGAGAGAAGATGCGCGGTGTGGCTTGCAGACAGGCTTACTCCTCTGCTTTGCCTGACTCCAACAGGAGCAGTCCAGGTGGCCAGAGCTATAATTATCCTCACATAAAAACTGCAATTTGGAGTTGAAAGGCACCTCTGAAATTTGGCAATGTTCCAGAAGCTTAGACTTTCTTAATGTTGCTTAACATTTCATAAAACCCCCCAACACCTGTATAAGGTGCTTAAAATGTCATTACCACCTGTAATTAAATGCAGAATCCAATTACTGCAGATAGCAAATCAGGTTGGTGCTTACCATTTGTGTATATTGACCATGTTTCTTATAAAAAATATCAGGACTAGAAAAGTACACATAGAGGGATGTAATATGTAGATTGTATGAAGCTCCAAAGAGCAATTACAAGATAAAAGGTAATGAGGAATAATAAGGACAAATTAGTTTCAGTGAAGTAATGACACTTGAAGTTTAATTCCTGTGTGGAAGGTACTAGGAAAAAAAAAAAAAAGCCAGCAAAGAAATCAAAGAGCAAAAATGACGGTGAGAAGGTGAGAAGTTAACAGTAACACGTTTACCGATATCCCATTTTCATATCAATAAATCTCAGTAGCATTTTTCAGAAGTTCTGTGAGCCCAATTGCATTTTCAGAGCTGTGAACCACAACCACGCTGGTCCCTCAGGCCTGCCTGCAACAGCAGTTACATGAATTACACTCTGTTATTTTTAGAATTATTATATAGACATCTATGAATTTATCATACTGCTTTGGGCTGAGTTTTGTTCCTGTGCTCTAATTAAATAATAGTAATTAAAGCAGCAACTATTTGAAAAAATAAATTATACTGAGCAAAAGGAAGGGGTCAGCTATTACGGTTCCTCAAGTGGGTCTTCCGAACAAAGATGTCTCTCCCCTGTGGAAGAATAAGCTCAGAACTTTAATCAGGCCAGCCATGCAAGTTTAGGATGAAATATGTATTATCAAAATCTCACCGTTTATATAATTGTTCTTTATTTTTAAGCTTAATTCCTGTTTTCAAGGACAAAACATGAGGGAGACATTTAAAGAAAAGGTTTAAATTGTTTCGGGATCCTTAGGTGAAAGGGGACAAAAGTACTGCAGTTCTCCACATCAAACACCTGCTTTGGAGATTTTGTATAAGAATATATTGACCTTGAAAGAAATATGTTTCTCCCACTTCTATTAGTTCGGTGGTCTTTAAATTCCAGATCATGGTGCCATAATGACTATTTAAGGACAGTTATTCTGTCAAGTAAATGGATACTTTTTAGCACATAAAATGTGTGTTTTGCTGATGTGATACTTGACAACAACACAGACAGAGCCATCAGGGTCAGCAGAAGCAATCCTCACATAAATTAGACTACACAAACCAAAAAATGCAAACTAGACTTTAAAAAAAAAAAAACCCAGTTAATTTCTTCAATCACCAAGATATCTACAAAGAAACATACTACTCACTGTATGTAAAATGGTAGCCTCTGTCTTGGCTACCAGCCTGAGGTGCTGGTGTGACCAGATCTTCAAGAGAGAGAATTACATTTTATATCACCACAAGAGCCTCAGAAATAAAGTTACTTGAAATTGTGGAATTTCTGCCTGATCCTCTCTACAGAAATTGATCGGGTTTTCAAATTTGTTTAGATTAGTAAATAAAGGAAAACCACA
Source organism: Ceryle rudis (assembly GCA_033439905.1). Classification (NCBI taxonomy): domain Eukaryota; kingdom Metazoa; phylum Chordata; class Aves; order Coraciiformes; family Cerylidae; genus Ceryle; species Ceryle rudis. The sequence goes on from JAAGNO010016167.1 coordinate 52,232, forward strand.
ACCAAGCTTTTTGCTAATATGGCAAAACACTTTATATGGTAGTAAGGATGCAATATGCTTCGACGGTTAATTGTATCCATTTTTCAAAACTGAATTTCAAAAGAAGAGTCAAACATGCTTCTGAGAACAGCAAACACCATGCTTAGTACACTTAAACTTTTCTGGCCAAAATGAGGTGCTATTACTACAAAAGGAAGAAATTATTAAATGACATTATTCTTTATAAAGCTTTTTTTCCTTTTGAAATAGTCATTTCGCTTAATTCTCCTCTTCATTTTAATAATTTCACTGACTTTGGTGGATGCAGCATTAACAAAGTCACCATTACTGTTATTTGGATTAAGTTTAGATTATCAAGAAAAAAATTAGGTCTCTTTTTACAAATGCTCTTTTCTTTTTCCTTTTATTTCATATTAATTATTGCTTTATTCATTCCACAATGTTGAGTTTTCCTATCTAGCCAGCTGAGGGAGGTCTAAGAATTTCTAAGCCTATGCCCCCCACATTCCCTCAGGTACAGACTTGTTCATTTGACAACTGATGGAGAGTAAGTGAGGCAGTGCTGTTGTGTTATCATTTAGAAGCTAACTCAACTGTTTCTATAAAATATGTTTTTCTCCAGTAGTAATTTCTGTAAAGCAGGGAACATTTCCTGCAGATCCTTATATACTGCTGCGACACAAACCACACTTTAATATGCTGCTTCCACTCCACTGGGATTGTGTTCTTTACATAAAGCTTAAAGATATTAAGAATATATTCTTATTTTCTTCAAGCTGACATTAAAGAAGTTTCACTAAAATATCAATAGTTTGTAAAAGAGGTTCTGTATAACTCAAAAATGAAAACTTTTCTTTTGAGACCTGTTATCTCCACTTAATATCAAATTTTTCCTCAGCTTAGTGGATAATATTGGAAAATAGATAAAGAATGAATATGAAAATACGTATTATTCAATTCAAGATATTGTTGGTTTCAGTTATTCAGATTTTTCCTAGTTAAATCAATTTAGGATTTAATACTGAATGAGATGTGGGGGAAAAAAAAATCTTCTTTTAAATGTTTATTTACAAAACACATCGCTTTTTTTCTCCCAAGCATCTACAGAAAAGTGGTTCCCATCTGAGTAAGCTATGACTCATAGAATGATAGAATTGTTTAGGTTGGAAAAGACCTTTAAGATAACCCAGAACTGCCAAGTCCACCACTAAACCATGTCCCTCAGCACCACATCTACACAGCTTTTAAATCCCTCTATGGGTAGTGACTCCACCACTTCCCTGGGAAACCTGTTCCAGGGCTTGACAACCCTTTTGGGGAAGACATTTTTCTGCATGTTCAATCTAAACTTCCCTTGGTGCAACTTGAGGCCGTTTCCTCCTGCCCTGTCGCTTGGGAGAGAGACCAGCCTGCAGCTCACTACAACTTCCTTTCAGGCAGTTGTCAAGAGCGAGATGATCTCCCCTGGGCCTCCTTTTCTCCAGGGTAAAATACCCCAGTTCCGTCAGCCGCTCCTCATAAGACTTACCCTCTAGAGCCTTCACCTTCTTTTCAGGCTAAAAACAAAGGTGGCATTAATGGTCATAATTACAAAAGGCATAATGAGTCAGCATAGTAAGTAAATACTAAGGGTTTCAGTTTACTCATCAAAACAAATTTTTGAACGAGGGACGTACCAGTTTTTGAAAATATCACTCTTATGCTTTTAGAATGAATTAACACCTCCAACCACAAAAAAAATCACTAAGAAATACCAATTTTACAAAGGAAAAATAGTTAAGAATCAGAAAAGAAAAAAAAAAAAGTGAACCTAACTTTGCATTGATGTATCGTGACTGACCTGTACATACCTGGCTTTATGTTGACAGAGACAGATTTTTCACAGACACATAAAAAGTATTATGTGAGTAATTCTCAAGAACTGACAAGCCTCATGCTAGTTTTGAAGCTTTTCTTCTTTTCATAGCTATTTTAGTTTACTTTCTGATGGTGCAGATGCAATAGGCATGCATCTGAAAAGGCAAACATCAATACCAGCCCGAAACTGCTGCTTTAACTTCCAGTTCTTTTCATTCAAAGCACAGACCTGGCTGAGCAGGAAGAGGGCTATTAGCTTGATAGTTACAAAGTCAATAGAAATCGAATTCTAAAAGGATATCAAATCCTCATGATAAGGGACATAGAAGGTTGCATGCTCAGTGATCCATACTATTCCCTGCAAATCAGATGAGGGAGATTAGTCTTTTCAGGTGATTAGTTTATTTGCTTTAATGCAAAGCAGTGAAAGCAGTTCAGTGAAACATGTAGCTAAACAAAACTAGTTTATGAAGTATATAGAATTAATACTAGAAAAGTTTACAAAATTTTATGTCTGATTTAAACTGACCAAAGCCAGACACTCCAAATGCATGCCTATAACTTCTTTACGTTAGGCTGTTTGCAGGCACCACGGGAAATTTCAGCCTTAAATCTTATTACATCCAGGCCCTGAACGAACAGCCTCCTTCCCTAAATACTCACAGACACATGATAAATAACAAATATGTGACAGTTTATGAGCTATAGAATTAAAACCCGCAAAACATTAAAAGGTCTGCCTAAAGCCGAAAATTTAGAGCAAACCTGTAACGCCTTTATATTGTGCTTTATGTTGTGTAAAGAATCTACCAGTACAGAATGTTCAACCAATTGTGAATAAAACCCCAGGTGTATTAACCAGATTTTATTCCAATTCAGTAAGTGTAAAGATGGGAAAAATCACTAAAACCAAACAATTGGATACTAGAGTGGACATAAGGACCATGATGTCACCTATGAACACCCTCATATCCAAATCCTTTTGGGTGACATCACCACGGTCATTTGTGGGGAGCTGCAAGATGCTGCTAGGGGTTCTGTCCTGAAATGCCTGAAGTTTGAGGGACTGATGCAGACACCTGCTTTGCTATGCCAGAAGTAAGCACCATGATTGTGCAATCACATCTGACATTTTACCACCTATTGGGGCCATCTAGAAAAGAGGCAATATTCTATAGTTAGCAGTGCACTCCTTTTCTTCCTATTGCTAAAGTAGATTGCTAGCAAGCTTTTTAAAAATAGAAGGCTCAAATAAACATAAAATGTCATAGTGAGATTTCTAAAGCAAAAATAATCTACTATATTGTTGCAGCACATGGATGCTTTCAGTGTGAAATTGATCCAGTCCATTTCTCACACACACTGAGTACTTGCTGAATCCTTTTCCCATAGTCGCCCAGGGCTCACTTCTGCAATCCATACTGGGTACCAGAGACCTTCAAAGCAGAAAACCAGATTCAATCACTCCATGTCAGCTAAAGATCATAGGTATATAGTTTGGTACTATAACAAACTCTGGTTCTCCGAGAACTGTTTTTGGAAGCAGGGACAAACACAGTCTTCATTTAGAAGCTCGGGAGGTCACCGATGAACAAAACTCCTAGCAAACAGCATATAGATGCTGATACTTTTTCTTACGGAGGATTTTCAAATGAGCTTTGGGTTACGGACAGCATGAGTTCCAGAGTAATGCATTCAATAATAGTGTAGATGACTGCTGTAATAACCCTACAGACAAAAGAAAGAAATACAATATTTGTTTAAGTATTTGAATGGAGGCAGAATCAGACTTGCTCTGTCCAAGCTGTCAGATAAGTAAGCATCAGTCTGCTCTGATCCAGAACCCTCATAACTGCTACAGCCAGATGTCCACAACCACATCAGCAAGCTCTGTCACAGCAGCCTGATGAATCAGCTGTACAATTTCAATAATATTGTCCAACCGGACAATGTGGGCAGTTTTCTTTTGCACTTCAGCAAAGCTATGACCATACCCAGCACTTGTGATCTAGTTCTTGATTTGATTTTCATGATTTAGGTTGCTTATTCATCATCCTGATGAAGAAAAGCAGGTCTGTCCATTTCCTTCCTTTATTTGAACAAAATTCTAGCCAGTTTTACTTTCAGGTCTGCTGCTCCAGCCCAAAGTTGCAGTTGTAGCTCTCAAACATCACAGAAAAATGTTTATTTGTGCTGGGATACTTTTCTAATCAAAAGTGGAAACCCAACATGAACGATATCTGTCAGTAAGTCCTCAATAGGTATAATTTTGCAAGATTCTTAATTTTGTGTCAACTGTCTCCATTCTACATCTGTACATTCTTATTATTTACATAACACACTAAACCAAATATCCATAAAACCGGTTGTGTATTTACGCAGGGGGGGTTTAAGTCTATTATCTAGCCTGTGCTCCTCATCAGGTTTGACTCATGTAAAGGCTTATGGAAAGAAGCTGCACTTTCAGCACTACCAACAGCTCTGAACTTACTATTCTGTTGCAAATTCCTACTGGGGTGAGGCAGAGGGACAGGGAGGGTCCCTGTCTCTCGGGGGAGGCACAAAGGAAGAACTTCAAACCAAACAGGACACATTCCTTACTTCTGTCTAATCACCTGAGGTCTGAAGGCCTTTCAGATTCAACCTTCAACTCCAGAGTCCCCTCTCATTTGTATTCCAAGACAGTCTCATTAAAACCTGAGATTATTTTTTATTACTTTTTTCCCCAACATCTCCTGCTGCTCATCAGTGTCCCAATGTGATTCTCTACCAGTGATAGATGCATTTGGGGTGTGTTTACTTCGTATGTTTGCAGACCACATTAGAAATGCATCAGGATTCCTCCATCTGAGCCAGCAAATGTGAACACACAGCTCCTTAAATTCTCCTCCACAATGTAACTGCACCCTGCCACCCACCTGAGCCCCAGGTGCTACCCTGAGCTCCAGTTTTCAATCCAAAGTCAAAGTGCATTTTTGGCCTATAGGCTATATGAAGAAAAGGAGGATGTTCTGTCCTGGAATTTGTTATATTTTGGCATTCACGCTACTAAACATAAATTATTAATTTTCAAACGGATCATCTTTTCAGTTCTGTGCACTGCCTGATTTCCCTTAGGTTTCTCTCCTGCCTCTAACCTGCCCCTCCAAAGATATCAGACATCCATCCCAGGTTTCCACCACCTCTGCTTTCTCTCAGTGTCTGCACTTTGCCCTTACTCTCACCTTTGTGATATTTCCCAGCTCTTTCCTTTGCTCCCATCTTTCTCCCCTCCAGTCTTCCGCTAAACTACTTGCGGCTCTTTTGCTAAGGTTTTTCAGGCTCTCCAGTATTTCCTTCTCACGTCTCCACCTTTCTGGCCCGTGAGCGTATGCCGTGAACAGGCTTATTAACTACTCACCCACTAACACGGGGAGCGATGAACAGCAGCCAAACCGTGATTGTGTTTCCCCAGCAAGAGCAGGATCTGTATGGGTGAGTACCCAGCTTCCAGTTGTCATGAGACTTTGATGAAGCTAATGTCATTGAGAATTCTCCTTCCACGTTTGGTTGAAACTGGCTAATACATAACAAAACTAGAAGGTAGAGGGAAAGACAAAGAGATAACCACATCAAAAACAAATGCCTAAAATTCCTACACTGATTATGTGTAATATCTCATTTTAAAAACTAGTTAGATAAAAATAATTAACATTTTCAAAAGTGATGTAATGCCTGTACTGAGGTATAAGGTCTGAACTCTTGTATCTGTTTAAAAAGAAATCATTATAATTAATTTGATTTTACACCAGACTTTCTTCTTCTTCTCCTCTCAATACCCCCAGGATAAGGACTTTGTAAAAATCTGTCTGGGGACTTCACTCCCTCCTCAGGGCTACATTTCAGCTGGTCAGAAAGGAAGGAATAGAGAATTAAATTAAATATGGTCTCCCACATGACCATGCTGTCTATTCCTGCCTTTAGAGCTTGACACGGGCAGCTGAAGTAACAGAAAAAAGCCCACTCAAACAACTGCTCAGTTGCCTCTTTCTTGTTGAATCATAGAATGGTTTGGGTTGGAAGGGATCTTTAAACATCATCTAGTCCAACCCCCTGCAGTGAACAGGGACTAGAGCAGGAGCTCTTGCTATAACTAGAGGAGGTTACTCAGAGCCCCCTCCAACCTGACCTTGAATGTTTCCAGGGATGGGGCTTTTACCACCTCTCTGGGCAACGTGTGCCAGTGTTTCAGCACCCTCATTGGAAAAAAGTTCTTCCATGTATCTAGTCTGAATCTACCCTCTTTTCATTTAAAATCATCATCCCTTGTCCTGTTGCAACAGGGTCTGTTAAAAACGTCTCTTATAGGCCCCCTTTAAGTACTGAAATGCTGCAGTAAGGTCTCCCCAGAGCCTTCTCTTCTCGAGGTTGAACACCTCCAATTCTTTCAGCCTGGCCTCACAGTAGAGAGGTTCCAGCCCTCTGATCATTTTTGTGGCCTCCTCTGGACCTACTCCAACAGGTTGATGTCCTTGTGCTGAGGACTCCAGAGCTGGACACGGTGTTGTCACAATACGGTCTCACCAGAGTGGAGTAGAGGGGCTGAATCATGCCCTTGACCTTCCCCACTTCTATCAACATACAGAAAACACAAGGTGCATTTTTTCTTCCATGAACATTTCACACTTTTCACCACAAAACAAAGTTGCATTTTCATCCTGATTAATCCGCAGCATGTCAAATCTTGAGAGAAGGTATCCAAAACATATATGGTGACATATTTCCTCCAGATTTAGATCTGTTTAATGATGTACAAAAGTATGTACAGAATGGTCTGTGAGAAATCAATACGAAATGCCATGCCAATACTGCAAGTCATTTTAAAAAGCACTGAGTCTGGATAATGTTGTCCTGGCCCTGACACAATGGTGCCATAGTAGCATCAGGATGCTCATAAAGGTGTAAGGAAACCCTTGGGGAAGGACACAGGGCTCATCAACAAGGAACCAACCTGTGAGTACCTTCCTGGAAGAGGAATAGCTGCAGGAGCACACTCCTGTGCCTCACTCCTTCCCAGGCTGTGAGACTTTATGTCACAGAAGCCTGAAAGTCTGCAATGATAATGAAAATGTTAATGCAATCTGAGCTACCTCAGTACTAGTGGGGCTAACTATTAAAATCTCATGAAAAACATAATGAAGCATTTTTAAAAAAAATTTTATTCACTAACCACAGAAGAAGGTAATTTATCAAAACCATTCACTGCATCTGACTAATAGTTTTATACATTACAGGAATCCACAACTAACTGATGAATGCTGACAAGCTGCAAAGCATTTCTCTTCTTGTAAATATTGCAAAGTGTCCAACAGTGCTGCTAACACTGCTGCAATAAAATCAATTAAAAGAATAAAAGAAAGAAAAGCTAAAAGCATTTCAGAAATACAGAAAGACTTTTCACTATTTTTCACATTTATGTTGCTTTCCTTCCTTTCTCTGGGAAAAATGAGAGTCATGCAGCTCTGTTGTTATGGGCTGCAGTCTGGTGGGATGGCAGAGTTTAAACTGCATTCATCCCAGTTACAGCTTAAACAACAGAACCCTAAAGGAACAGCAAGGTACTGGGGACAGTTATCAACACATTTTGCCCCTTGAACCAAAGTACCATTAAAATATTAGGCAACAGAGATTCTGTTGTAGATAAACTACAGCTCAGAGAAAGTTGGTGGGCAATATTGCTTTGTCAGAGCAGTGATGATGGGACAGGGGAGAGGAAAGGCTAAGCAGCCTCTCCCCACCACCTAGCAGGGGAAACAGCTGGCACTACACTGTGCTGCTGCATGACATGCCTCTGAGGGCTCCCAGCCCTGGACGTGTTATGAAGTGTTGTTCAGGAAACAAGAAGCAAATTTTCTGCTTTGTGTTATTTGTCATCATAGTGGCTTCTCCTGACCATAAGAACTACAAATGTTATCAATAAAAATAGGAAACCATGGCCATTCTCCTTAGAGACCTCCTGAGTGTTGTGCTATCCAAGTGCTGATGTCAATATCTGCCCAATTATGGTTTTTTTAAAGATGTGAATTCTGGTATACAACGACCTTGAATTTTTATTCTGTAAATAAAACCCCCATATGAAAGCAATGAGCAATTTTAAATGGTGAATACCTAAAGTACAACAGAACATAAATTAAAATTTACCTGAGAATAATAAAACTTTTTAAAAACAGTAATGGATGAAATTCAACCTAGTAAGGGGGACAGCACAGGCTGTACATCACTTAAGTCCTACTTAAGGCCTCTGGGTCAGAACAGTCATTATCAATACAGGCTGGGGGATGAGGTGCTAGAAAGCAGCCCTGTGGAAAAGGACTTGAGAGTTTTGGTGGATGAGAAGCTGGACATGAGCCAACAATGTGCACTTGCAGCCCAAAAGACCAACAGCATCCTGGGCTGCATCAAAAGAAGCATGGCCAGCAAATCAGAGAGGTGATTCTGCCATTCTACTCCACACTGGTGAGACCTCACCTGTAGTAAGTACTGCGTCCAATACTGGAGCCCTCAACACAGAAAGGTCATGGACCTGATGGAGCAGGTCCAGAGGAGGGCCATGAAAATGATCAGAGGGCTGGAACACCTTTCCTATGAGGACCGGCTGAGGGAGTTGGGGTTGTTCAGCCTGGAGAATAGAAGGCTCTGTGGAGACCTTACAGTGACCTTCCAGTACCAGCACGGGGACTACAGGAAAGTTAGAGAGGGATTGTTTACAAGGGCATGTAGTGACAGGACAAGGGACAATGGTTTTCAACTACAGACGGGTAGATTTAGATTGGACGTTAGGAAGAAGTTCTTTATTATGAGGGTGGTGGAACACTGGAACAGGTTGCCCAGGGAGGTGGTGGAGGCTCCATCCCTGGAGACATTCAAGGCCAGCCTTGATGAGGCTCTGAGCAACCTGATCTAGTTGACGATGTCTTGCTTACTGAAGGGGGTTTGGACCTTTAGAAATCGCTTCCAACCCAAGGCATTCTATTATTCTATGATAAAATAGGATTTATGTGAAACTTAGCTGGTGCATGACATTTGTGCTGACACTGTGCAGAGCCACCCATTGATGACTTAACCCTCACAAGCAAGCATTCCTTTGAGGATCGTTCCTTTTATTGCATTCATAGTTTTGAAAAAAAAAAAAAGACTGTCTTTTGCACTGCCGTTCCACATTATGAGGAGCCTGGTGGCGTGGTCATCTTTATCTATTTCCACTTCTCATTCTTACACTTCTCTGTGCTATGGCATGACACACTGTCCCCTCAGCTGTGCTCCCATCCTGTTACCTGGGCCATCAGAAATATTACCACTGGAGACCTTCTAACATGAAGCTGCAGCTTCAGTTAATTGATTCCATGAGCTGTATAGCACTCACTGATACACCTTTCAGGACTGGGTGCACAGGGTAGTTATTCAGTGGAGGTTTGCTGTTTCCCACTTTGACAACTCCTGCTCTTCTTTTCAAAAGAAACTCACAGGAAGGCAAGGAAGACCGCAAGGAAAAACATTAAACCAAAACAACCAGGATAAACAAAAAGTCTCCAATAAGACAGAACTGAACAGTATGTAAGTGCTACTCTCTAAAGCTTTGTGTCTATCTCACCTTTCAGAGCAATCTTTGGAAATCACGGGCTTAGAGAATAGGGGCCTCTGCGACGTCCGTGCCTCTGACTGCACCAGGATCCAGGTGTTCGGCCTTGGCTTCAAAGAGTCACCCAACCTGCAGTGCATGGTCACCAGATTAATTGTAAGCAACTTTCCATGGGCTCGTAAAGTATCAATGATACAGTCAAACTTCAACATGTTTATAATAAAGTCTTTTACCCTGAATAGAGTCAAGTGCCATCATCTCTCACTGCCATAGCGGGGTGCAAATAGATCCAAAACCCATTGCCAATATGTTTGCTATGAGCAAGGGGAGCTGTAGAGGCTCAGCCTTTTCCAGGACTGGCTCCTTGGAAATTCACAGCTCTTCATTCTTGCTAATTTTCTCTGTGGGCTTTTGTTTAACTCTTGTTTGGTTCAGCTGCACTGTAGTCTAGTGAAGCCTGAAATCACAATAATATTTCTCATTTTGTGCATCTGGAATTGGTACGCTTGGTTGTTTTCCTAAACACATTTAAATACTAAGTTTTGTGTTTAAAAATAAAGTTTCCTCAACATAGTTACAGAGGCAAATATCTACACTTTCTTAGTCATAGTTCAATCAGAAGTCTAAATGAGCATACAACCCATCATTCTGCTAACACTATAATTTTATTATAAACAACCATGCACAGGCAATGATAGAACTCAAATATTTGGTGTATCAACGTACTCAGATATGAAGTGTTTGATTCATCTCATAAATCCACCTCATAAAAGATGTTTAGCTGGATTCCCATAGCACCAAAAAAAGTGCTAACATGCCAATGAGGCAGAGCTGAGATTTGCCCACCATGCCCACTCAGTGCTCTGTAGAGTCTTACCAATAGTGGCATCTTCTGCAGCCAATTCAGACAAGTAACTGACATCACCTTCAAGGAGCAACAAGCTGCTGAGCTCCAGGAGCAAACTGAGTTGCTCCACCATGTTACCCTGTCTCATCCCAAGCACAGATCACAGCGCTTCCTAAATCCATAGACCACTTCTATGCGCAGATGAGCATGGCTTGCTCTTTACTGTGGCTATAGTAACAGCAGCGTGTCTTTTAAATACACCATCTGGAGATGCCTTGTATTATTAATTAGAAATATAAACATATGTTGACAACTGGAATCTCTTTATATGAGCCTTCAGTTTCTGCACTGTCCTTCTGTTTTACTGTAGCATCTCAATGGTGAATGGATATCAAGAGAACAAGAAACCACAAAAGCAGTTTATCTCAGCTCAGAGGCTCTTGACTGCCAGATTCCTCCCCTGAACATTACAGAGACAGAGGCTGTGCACTTCGTGGCTGGTGATGAGCCGTTTGCAAGATGGCAAGTGAAAGTAGGAATTTCTTATGTTTCTAAAAAGTTATTTAAGAGGAAATCAGTTGTCATGGTAAATTAAAATGCAAAGCACAATTTGCTTCTCTTTAGAAATGAAAATGCCTGTAGAGATGCTTGTGTTAATGTCATGTAGGGGAAAAAAAAAACCCAACCACTAACCAAAATAATAGGGGTTAAAACCAGGTGTCTTTATAGGCAATCCAAAAGTGCAAATTACAATCACTTCTCCAGGTAATCACCTGAGATTGATGCAGTTGTACTAATCAATTGTTAATCATTAGTTTTTCATTTCTGGAAACACCAGCTCAAACTCCTGATTAGGCAGGAAGTATAAAAATGCTTTGACTCCCTGTTTGCAAGACTGATGTTTGCGCAGTGCAGGAGCAGAGTGCTGGCTGGCTCCTGGGCAGCAGGGATGTCATGATCTCGGTCTTGAATGACTGCAGGAAGAAGTGTGTGCAGTATCTGCTCCTGCTGGGTTCTCTGCTCTGGTTTTAGCCCCTTTTGTTCACAAAATGATACCTAATTTCTAAATATTTCCAGAAAATCTGTGCCTTATTGACCCTGTGCCTGTTACCCGTGGTCTCACACTCAGCCTGGATGGTTACTGTCTGCAGATTAGTTGGTTTTTATGAGACTGGGCTCATTTAAAGGCTCTGTAGCTGAGTAAAATATATTGCCATTGTAGGAAGACTGCAGATGTGCTTTGAAAATTGCAGCATGTTAAAATGAAATGCGTAAAGCACTCACTTCACTGTAGTGTTACTGCCTGTCCTGCACCCTGCAGCTGCCTGTACCCCACACTGGGGACATGTGTTGCCATGTGGCTTAGGGGAAATGGAAAGATGTTTGGCGATGCACGTTTTCTATCCAGTCATTTATTATAAATAGGTAGGGATTTGTGGTTTAACAGATTAGTTTAAGATCTCTGTGGGAGTAGAGCCTGACTGTCTGCTTCAGGGGTGGACCTTGGGCCTTCCTTCTGGAGAAGGTGCTGTTAGAGTGGGCAGCTAGCAAGGCTGAACCAGGAGGGCAGTTCCTCTGCTTAGGGCTCCAAAATTTTGCAAAAAAGATACTGAACTCCACCAATTGTGAGATGAAATGCCACCTCATGATGGAAGGATCTGAGAGGGAGGCATACTTGAGTTTCCTTGCCCAAAAGGACAGCTAACATTGTTTCATGTGCATGGGTTGTTTTTCCAGTGTAACTGGGATAGCATTCTTGCTGCTCAGGTGTAAGATGATGCAGTTTGTTTTCAAGTGCAGCCCTGAGGAGGTCTGTACAGTTTTTCTCATTTTTCCCCTCAAAACATATACAAAATATCTGTTTCCCTGCACTTAGGAAAACCTCTGCACCTGTAAGCTTTCTGCCCTTTCCCTCTCCTTCAAACCCTGCAGAAAAAAACAAGTTGATGGCTATGCAGCAAATGCACAATTAAATCATCTCAGTTCACATGTGAATCCTACTTCTCCTGTGGATCCTTTTGCAAATCCTAGTTCTCCTGTGGATCTTTTTGCTGATAGAATATGGAAGGCAGAGCTCAGCTTCAAAGGCAGCTGGCCTTACGTGATGGCACAGAGAACAAAATGACAGAGCTTTTCAAGATAAAATATTATTTGAAACTAATTCCACAGATGTTCAGAAATTCGTGCTCCAGAAAATTCCTGATAAGACTTACTTCAACATTGATCTTCTGGGTTATCTTACTAGATACTTTTAAAATTTAGGTAAAAGATTTTTCAGAACCAAAAATAAAAACAGTTCTTCCTGATTGATAATTTAAGAATCTCTCTCCCCTCCCAAATCAAATTTCAGAGGAATCAAAGTTTCACATAAGGTTTTTTCACTACCAGTGTTGGGGAAACGTAAATAAGAAAGTGCACAGGGCTACACGAGAGCATTTGGTATAATTAGTTTAGATATCAACATACAAACTCCTACTTGGGCAGCAGATGACTAGGGCTGTCCACACAGATGCTTGGGTGAAGAGGTGACAGAGCTTGGCAGGCACTTACCTAATTTGGGAAGCAGGTCTCTCACTTATTCTCAATTCATTATCGTTGCCTGTATTTGTCAAGAGCAGAAAAAATATTTGTTAAAAAGTCAGTGAGGCAGAAACCAAATTTGAATTCAGCAAGTTTTTACAGCTTTCATTTTTCACTTACAAACATTTGTACAAGTCAAACTGGTTGTAGATTATGAGGGATACAAATAGCCAAGCTCTTTTCATGATGAATGAAATACCTCAGGCAGAAGTGACAGGCTTCCTGATTGTCCTGACTGCTTATCCAGTGGAAGTGGAAGTGAGTCTTTCTTTGCAGATGTTACGTATGTTCAAGCGATCAAGACACAACTCTAAGCACGTCTCTGGCTATTAAGGGCCAACTGAATTTGAAGAGAGGTTTGCTCAGCTTAGGTCTCATTGAAGTATTTGTTCCACATCACTAAGGTGACTAATGGAAAAGCAATTAAAATAGCTATAAAACAATCCCATTCTAAAAAGACACCAAAATAGAAGTTTATAATAGAATGTAGGAAAAAATACAGGTTAAAAAAAAAATTCAAATTGGCAAGAGTTACATTTCACTCACAATGCTCACTTCAGACAGAACAATTAGTGCAATTTTATAGCTTTTTATATTTTTCCCCATCTACTCATTTCTTCAGCCATTATTAGTGCACTGGAATTCAGACAACATTGGATGCTCTGATAAAAGAATTAAATGAAATGTAAATTGCATTAAGAATAATATATTCTTAATGGAAGTCTTGATGCCAATAAGCACTGTCTTTCAGTGAAGGTCTTGTGGGTCACCTGTTTTATTTTTTTCTCTTCTGAAACTGTTGGATAAGTTCTTTACTTCTTTTAAGAGTTTTAACCTTTACTGAAACACACAACAGCCTAATATCTCAACTGAATATGATGACCAAGAAAAAATTATGTATTTCCTTAAAGCTATACCAAGGAATTTTGCTGAATCAATGAATTTTACTGAATTTTTGGACCAATTTAAAGTAGTCCACAGAAGGTGTTTCTCTTCCACATTTTCAAATCATGAATATGCATGAATACTGCTTGTTTACTCACTTATGTTGGTTTCTGCAGAACCAAAGGCTTTTAGCTTGTAGTGCATTTTGAGCTAAGAACCTTCACATACTGTGGGAGTGTGTACAGCTCATAGTATTATGCTCCATGAGCTTTCCGATCATTATTATTGAAATCATGACAATTGATGCTTTTTTTTTTTTGAAACTTAATTTTTACTCTCTGTACTTCTAGTTATCATTGTTCAATTTAACATACATTCTTTCTGTGAACTGAAAAAGTATATTGAGTGATCAAAAAACTTTATACTCTTGACACTGTAAAAGTCTCTTGTAAAGGGACTGAGGATGTTTCAGCTTTGGGGTCACAGGAGAGAAGGAGGAGGGCTTGAGGGTTGTTTATGTAGCCAGAGGACAGAGAAGAATCTGAGGGATCCAAAGCAAAAGCCTTGTTAGATCTGCTAAACAGTGGCTTTAAACTGATCTTGAGAAGCTAAAACCTAAAAAAGATACCTGACAGAAAGGGCTTTGCTTTCCTGCTGGTGTTCATCAGCATGGCTTTCAGCAGTCTTTTGGGGTGCTCTTTAATGTTCACACCTCTCAAGAGGTGTCACAACACTTTCTCAAAAGCTAACCCATTCCACATTACTCTGGCATCTTTTCACTTTTATTTCAGAAAAATTAAAATAGAAGCTTATTTAACCCTTTCTAATATGAAAAATTTTACATAAAATTAAAGGTTTCTGAACTACCTACATTTACAGGACATTGTGATCTGGGAGAGGAGGTGACTGTTCTAATGTACCTTTCTTCCATAGAAAGGGAAGGGGCTGTTGCTGTCTGGGATTACCCACCCTAGCACTTTTTAAATGGTTAATTTAAAATTACCTATATAATATGCATTCACCCCCAGGAGTTTATTTACTGATTTGACATTAGTAAGAAAGTGGTCCTGAATTTCAGCCAAAAATCTTAATATCATTTTACAGCTCCTTGAAAGACCCCCTTTTAGTACTTGACTACAGTCCCCATAAGGGTATTGGAAAAAAAACCCAGAAAAAAAAATCTAAGGGCAATCACAAAAGTTGAATGTCAATTGAGCCAAAAAATCTTTTGGTTATTAATGAATAGTTTCCAGTTTGGAGCATTAAGCAATTTGTTAGCTTGCAGTAGAGCCACTCACAAGCGGTTTAATTTATCTTGCTGGCAAGCATCCAGTTCAAGGGGGCAACGGTATATGCTCCAAAATGAGCAGACAGTCTCCATATGGAACATTATTACTTATAAGGATGATTTTTGTATCATTTAGATCACTAACGATGGCTTCCAGTACAGTAATTCCAGAGTGCTGACCCTGTACGACGCGGTCTGCCAGGCCTGCCAATTCCATCCAACCGGACTTTGTAAATTAAAGGTAATTTAAAGATCATAAAGGTTTAATATGGATCGTTCGTCTCTTCCTTAGCGCTCTCCCTCCCTTTGATGTATTGCGTGTAATAACTGCTTTAGAAGAGGAAAATCTATTTCATAGGTCAGCTGCACGGCCTAACACTTTTCTACATTTCACAGTCTCCTGTCTGTAATATTAATGTTTTTTCCTATTTATGTGGGGTATGAATCCCTGATAGAGCACGCTTTATGACAGACCTTTCTCAGATAGATGCTTCCAGAAAGACCATGGCTGACAATCTTTCAACTTTGCAGCTGTTAATGGAAGCAAATAAGACTGAGGAGTCTCCCCTGAAAGACAGCTTAGTTTGAAGTGTCTGTGCTATTTAACCTCTCCTCACCTGTTTGGGGATGCCACAGTAACTGTAAGATAGATTATTTCGATACCCATTTTCTGCCTTAGCAAGAGGTATACAAAGATGCACGTTGTATAGTTTTTGTCATGTGGAAACACCTTTGAGGGAACAGAAAACATTCTTGTTTACATTAAACACTGCTAAGTATAAACATATAGTACTTTGACAGTTTCAATTCTCTACTGCTATGTTTTAAACTGCCTACATGCTAGGAACTGCCCAGAGAGCACTATAACCCTCTGTTTTCCTCTGGACTTATTAGTGTAACACTCCCCACCTCTTAAAGAAAGAGCTTCCCTGCTTTTATTTTCTGGAGAGCTGTATTAGACCACTTCTCTGTTTTTCAGTGGGGCATCAAAACTTTTGGAAGATATTTGGTGCGATATTTGAATGTGCTGATCCTTTTTCCTGTCCTGAGGAATGAATAAGTTCCTACTATGAATGAATAGGAGATCACCAGTATGCATATTTATAAATTTAAGATTAATCAGGTATATTTAACTCATTTCCCTCACTGTTCTCATTATCAGTAATGGGAAAACAGAGTTTTCAAACTTGCACTGATTGCAAGCACATACCAGTTACCAAAATAAAATGAAAGTTCACATTTTTTCAAATAAATCAGTAAGTAGAAATTACTTTACAGGCCCAACTGAGGGCAAAACCACTTACATTTCAGATTAAAATAATTGTGTCAGAACCATTTCAATTAAAGCTATGGTGGGTTTATTTTTGTCAAAGACTTTCCTTATTCTTACATTTTTGAAAGCCAGAAATATATCTTTTCTGAATATGCTGGTGTTCTCTAGGGATTATAGTAATTTCTATCCAAAGATGCTTCAAGGGACTATTTGAACTAGGCTTCCAATTGCATCAGACCACATTCTAATTATCCCTCTTAGAACATTACTTTGTAATACCTAAATTGCTTTCAGAAAAGGTGTTTCAATTAGGGGACATTTTATATTAGGCCATTTCACAGTCTGTGTTCTTCTTTTATACAGCCCATTCTGTACCACACTATTGCATCAGAAAAAAGCATCTTTTTCATCAGAACATCAAGCCTTTGAAAATAACAGTGTAATAAAATCTAATGAACATCCATGTTTTACTGTTGAAGGTCTGTCACATTCTGTCATGTTGGGGCAATTATTAGAGTCTTTTTTGTTTCTCCACCTTACCCACTACTCTTAGAGTGGTATTATTTGAAATATCAACTAATATACTTTGCACAACAAGTTTGAGAAACTAATAAAGTGGTAGATAGAAACCACAAAGACAGTGACAGAGCACACGTGACTCTCAGGAAAGCAACATGGATTCAAGGGAAGTAAAAGGGAAAAATGTCTTTAGTCCTTCTGGCTTCTCCCTCCTGCTGTCCCACTGTAGCCAGGACGTACCTCATGTTCCCAACAGCACCACCTGTTTTGCTGGGAATCCACAATGTGAGATAAAGTCCCACCTGCAGGTGTGCCTCAACACAGGCTACCACCAAAAGGCATAACTTTGCTATAGGACCATCTCATGGCATACATGTTTGATTGCATCTGTTAATTATGTCCCTGTGATCACTTCTCAGGCAACACTGTCTTCAGTTCACATGGAAGCCAAAGGGCCAGAATGACCTCAAAGGCTGCTGTGCCCACAGTGCACAGCACGAACTTCTGCTAGGATGTTCTGCTTAACCGAAGGCACAATTGATGTCTTTAGCTTTTGTTTACAACTATCTTATGGAAGCCTAAAATCTAATGCACTTCTTTATTTTGCTTTTATATAGTTTCTTTTAAGTATTTTTATGAAGAACCTCCAGAAATAATTGTTACCAAAAAGGGATTCCAAAATTTCAAAGGGAGCTTTTAACTGGTCTCAGGTTTTTTTAGTCTCATGGAGTGCACTTTTGAGCATTACCTAATAGACATCATATTAATAGTCAGAGTTGGGAATAATGATCACAGATATGTGGAAATTAAAAAAAAAATTAAAAAAAAGAATCACATTCTGTTGCACTCATCTACGACAAGCAATATCACGCGTTGCCTAAGCCGAAACATTCAAAGCTACAATGATCTCAAACTGAAACTGGAAAACTTGCATGTCTTGTTTAGGAGAAAGTACCAGCATTTAAATTGTTACTCTTTTATTGTTTCACGAGACGAGTGAGTTTCTGCTTATGTCCAGAAATTATGAACTGCTAATTTCTTATTTTTCTTATTTCTTTTTTTCCTTGCCTCCCACCCATTTTTATCTCCTTTTCTGGCAGGAAAATACTTGTAATATAGATGGACTTTGCTATGGTGAAGGCGAGTCAAGCCCTACCAGTCCTTGTCTTCTCTGTGAACCCAACATTTCTAAGTTCACCTGGTCTATTAATGAAAGTAAGACAGTTTTTTTCTAAGATTTAGAAGCACTTATCTGGGAATTTATGACTTGGTCTATAAAATACATTGTTCCTTTATTTGGCCAAGATGAATCTATCCCACGTAGTGCATGTGGAGAGTTTGCAGTGGGAATAGTTTGGTGTAACAAAATACAGACTGACCAGAAGCAGACAGCACTCCACTCCATGCACTATGCACCTGGGCATGTATCTTATTCTGGCTGAAACCTGACAAATCTCAAAACAATAAAACCAAAATAACACCTGAAAATGAAATTTTTGGATGCCAGTGTCCCATGCAGTGCCCAAGTCTATCAGCAAAAAGTGATAGACCTTCAATATCTCTGTCATCATCTCACAGGTACAAATCTGTAAGGGAACAATTTGGGGGAAATACTGTTTTTAAAACACTAGTGTATATTTTTGGTATCTGGAAGAACTGTTTCCCTGAGACAAATGCTATGAAATGCCACACAAAAGCCTGTGCTTGACAGGGAGTCTAAGCGATAGGGATCAGCCACTCATTACCTTCCCTGCCACAGAACCTAAAGGCTCATTCTGCAGCCCACTGTGGAAGGGTCATGGAGGAGGCTGCCTTTTGAAACACCTCCTGAATGCAGAGGACTTAATCATAGCTTTTTCATGGCTACATCCCCAGTATAAACTACAACAGTTACTTACCACATGCTTTACAGGTAATCCATGTTTCTAGCAGCGTTACCCTCACAGCACATCTCTCCACTTCCAGGAGCACATTTGCATCTGGTCAATATAAAGATTACATTACTGCTTTTATGTAGATTCATGTGTCAGTTCTAGAATTAGGTCCTCTGCACTGTTTGGTTCTGTAAACACAAGAAAATTACAGAAAGGTGTGTGAGTGACAGGACTGGTTTGCTTTGTTTGTTTGCAGTTTTATATTCCTTTAAGGTGACTAGGTCAGCAGGACCCTTCTAGAAGGAGAGGAAGATTGCTCTTGTCCTTGGGGAGCAGCTGGGGATGCTCAGGGAGAGTGCAAGGTATGGCAGCAGAAATGTTGAGAGCTGTATCAATCACAGTGGCTGGAGTCCATAGCTCCAGTGGAGACACTGTCAAGGAGAGCAGTGGGCAGACACACTCTTCTCAGAGGTGTCTTAGAAAGGCCCTTGAGAAAGACCAGAAACAACCCAGCAGTTTCCAGACACACAAGAAGCCATAAGTTGTCCAAAATCAATTTCGGAATCAAGTACACAATAGGAAGTGAGAGAGTTTTTCATGAATCCTTTTAATTCCTGTTCCAGGATAGCCACTTGAACTTTTCTCTATTTAGAAACATATGCCTCGAGCTTACATCGTAAAAAAAAATCCATTTTTTGGAATTTAAAACTTCCTGTCAGGAAAAGATGTAGGTAGATCCATCTCAAGTGCTGGCCACCTAAAAATCACATTGGATGTTACTTGGATGAGTAGTTAAAGTGCCTATGGGTAATCCTGACCTGAAGAAGAGCTTCTACACCTGAAAGCTGCAGCTTTTCCCACAGGGATATAATTTAGTCTACAGAGAGATATTACCTGTGACTCACAAACCTTGCCTCCTTTTTGTCCTTCCATCGTGCTGGCCACAGCAGTAGCATCTCTGGGGATGAGCTGATTGTGATTCTTATATAGGCAGACTCATTACTAATACTGAGACAGTTTGGTTTTAAAATTCAGAAAATGGTTTAAAACGGGAAAACTGCATTTGTTTTGGAATTCATAAAGCTAGAAGTGATTTGAGAAATCTGAAACAGATCACGGTTCACTTTTCAATAATTTAAAATTTTTTAAATATTGAAAAGAAAGGGTTTGTCAGATTGTTTTCAAAATTGTGTAAACCTTTTTAAAAGTTCTGCAGTAATTGGGAGAATATATACCTATTCACTGGATGGCAAGGAGATCTCTGTGGAATTAGAAACACTCTTCTTCATGGGGTACTTGGAGAACATCAGATTTTATGCTATTTTGTGCCTACAACTTCTTGTTACCCTCCATTCAGTTAACACCTTTGTGTTTATCTGTAAATGCATATGCAGCATCAATATTTCATTGATTACTTTGTGCACAACTTTTATGGGCTCCCTGGTTTAAGTGTTTGGGAAATAAAAGGTAAATGAATAGATGGAAGCTTTCAACAGTGATGCCAGGACAATCTGCTGGACAAGCAGTTTAGAAAGCTTTGATAGCACAGCAGCAATGAGACACATTTAGATAATTGCATAATATGAGACATACTATGGAATGCAAAGCTTGGTAAAAGGATATGCACCACAAAAAATCCCTAATGATGACTTCCCACAAGCATAATGCAAGGACACATGCAGTCCTTATGAGGACACGTCTATAGCCCCTAGTTTTAGAGTACAAGTTGAAATTAATCCTCAGTATTAGAAAAGTACATTAAGTTAAACATAACTATGGTCAAATTACTTTGTGAGAAGATTCCTTTAAATATCAATAAATGTCAATTTGTACTTCTGGTTAAAGAGGAAAGATGGCTTGAGACTGAGGAGGTTTAGGACATGAAGACAAAATTCCTAGCCCTGCACAGAGCTGCTGTCACTTCAGGGTACTCATCTGATCTTATTTTTCCTTGGTTTCTAATTATAAAATTCAATAGTTTTCTCTACCTTGTCCTCCTTATGTAGTTATAAGTGTCTTCAGGTAGCATTTGTCTTCTACTGTAAAATAGCCTTGTACAATTAGGCTTTTATCTTCATGGATGAAATACTGAACATAAACAACTACACCAGAATTGACAATGCCAATGGTGACACAATCCTCACTACTGTCACTGGGGACAGAAAGTCTCAGCATCACCAGTGTACCCCTGCTGGCACTGAGAGGACCTTTGTTCCTGATGAAATGTCCATCTGAATTCAGTCAAACTGATCAGGCTTAATTACTACTCCTGTGTAAAGGCAGAGTTATACAATTCCTTTTTTCCCCTTGTTTGCCACCCAATTCATTTGTTATTCATCATTTTTAGATTTAGTTTACTTAAATGGATAGAATAAATATATATATGTATTAGAAATACAATTAATTAGTTTTAGTAAGAACTGGGGGACTGGTGGAAGGTTATAGAAGTCATGTCTGATCTCCCATGTATCAGATAATACACCCAAAGTAATCAAAGTTTGGTGTGGGAGAAAAGTTCAGTATGGGGCATGAAAAGCCCATGAGAAAAAGGTGTACTTTTTGGTACAGCCGTTTGCTGACTCTAACATCTAAATTGCTTCTTCTGTCAGTCTCAGGGTACGTTCTGTACCTTTTTCTTTGAGAGCACTCCTACAACAACCCACGCTGTGAATCTTTACATAGGACAAACTGGAATTTATGTAATCATGGTTTCATTTTTGCTGTTTAGACAACCTGCCTCCTGTGTTCCAGGCCCCCTCCAGCCAGCTGCTGACATTTATTGGTGAGAATTTTGTTTACCAGTTAATAGCAGTGGATCCGGAAGGGTCAGCTGTGCTATTCATCTTAGAGGCTGGGCCACAGGATGCCAGGCTTTCTCCTGCTGGCCTTCTTATCTGGAAAGTTGACTCAGAAGAAATGCAGACCTTTGAATTCTCCGTGTTGGATGAATGCAATGCACAGAGCAGATACTCTATTGAGGTAAGGAAACGAACACTTTAAAGGAAAAACAAACCAAACCTGTTTATCATGTCATTGTTTTGGTGCAATTGTCATTATAGCTAATAATTTGTTACTGTCCTGAAAAGTGAGACTTCAGCTATTTCCTCATAAGTGTATATTATCCAGCACAGCAATAATGATCAATTAATGGAATAAATATCTCTGAGAACATAGAAACTATATATACAAGGAACAAGAGAAAGTGCTATTGATTGTTGTTTGAAAGAACACTCTTGCAGAGCCTTTAAATGGTTCATTAATCTGCTTTAAAATTCACATTCTGCATTTGGATTGCAGAAAAAAGCATATAACATGAAAGACCAAGTTTTAGCTATAAAAGGGAGATTATAACTCATTCTCAATGATATTTTTAGAGGATGTCTTGCTCTTATGTCATTACTCCACACTCTTAAGTTTTTTTGGCAGAGCTTCTGCATTGCTTTGTCTTTATTGTATAGCCTTACATTAATCCTGTGATAGGATGAGCTAATAAAGTGGGATGCAGACTCTTCACACAAGAAGAGTTTTGTGAAGAAAGGATTTTTTTTCCTAAAGATTCACATTGTTACTCATTCAAACCATTATCATCAAAAATACCAATGTGCTGAACCCACACAGCAAAGGGGAAACTGGAGCCTAGATATCATTTTAACAGAAACATTTCAAAGTAGACCTATGTTTAACTAGGTGAGATAATACCAAGGTTTGAAAATGTTGAAACACTGTTATTGTACATATGTAAAATACAACTATGGACCTTTCTTCCCTGAAGAGAGAGACCAGCTAAGAAATGCCACAGTCGCGTTCCTGCCTAGGAGCCATTTATAATGTGAAACAGTAAGGAGGGCAGGCAGGCAAAGAGAAAAGACTTTTCATTTCTTCTTTGAAGAGTAAAGAACAAATTCTGCCCTCAGATAGTATGTAAAAACTGCTGTAATAGCAAACAGGATTTTTTTTTTTTCTTAGAAGTTAGAATGTGCCCTTAAATGCTGGGGGAAAAAAAAATTCAAAATGCCTTTACAGTTAAGTTTTCAGTCCAATAAATACGTATGCTGAGTATGAGACCATCTATCTAGACAAAGGAAATTGGTTAGAAATAAGTTTTCATTATACCAGATAACATGTTTGCACTGCAAGTGTTCCCCTTCCTCAAGGGTAACAATATACCTCTCAGCCGTGATTATTCGGAGGAATCTTACCACGGCTCCCTTTTGCATTCCTCAGGTTGGAGTGAAGCCCTGCAGCTGCCTCAGTGGTGGAACATGTGTTACCAACATTAAATTCCCTCCAGGCCTTGGTGAATACCTGTGCTTATGTCCAAATGGATTTGATGGAGAATTTTGCCAAGAAGATATTAATGACTGCAAATCAAACCCCTGTGGCAGTGGAACATGCGTGGATGGTGTGGATAGCTACTTCTGTAAATGTCCCCCTGGTCTGGGAGGTAACACCTCACTGTTTCCATCTCTGATATAACTAGAGATATACTGTACTGCAGGACTTTTTGAGTGCAGCAATTGTCAAATGGCCTACATGAGCCTCCTTTTCTGCTCCCATGACTTAGCTTTAGACAGATAGAAAATGTGCAAAACCAGCTATCTAATTATTATTATTATTCCTTATCTAGGAAGGAAAAATGACCTAAAGCTCTGTGGTCCTGAAATGACCACTCAGGGAAACTGTAAAGCTCCCTAATCTCAGTTGCCACCTGCTTATTTCCCATGGATTTGTCCACCCAGGAGATGAGCTCGGAGAAGACTGAGTGGAAGAGAGAAAAGGCAAAGATACAAGACCCTTTTGCACTCCACGTGATTTGACTAAATTAAGTCAAAAAAAGAACTGTGAATAAAGGTTTTTTCTATGTCTAGGAAGGAGAGGTAGATACAGAAAACATGCAAAAATAAATTGTCCCTTAGTCCCACTTGAAGCTTCATCAAATTTAAGGATTAGAAACCCACAAGCCTATTAGTTTGTCAGACATGCTGATGGAACAAAATGTAACCTCTTAAACTCTTCAGAGCTTGCCACAATATGATTTTAAGAGATGAAATGAAGAGGGATAATCACCGCACAAAAAAAAATTCCTTTGGAAAAGCAGAAGGGAAAACACAAAGAGGAGGATTTGGAGAACAAAGTGCTGTGTGGCCACAGAGGTAGATGCAAGACATATGGTGAGAACAGGAATGGAGTAAAGATCTGAAGTCTGAGGAGAAAGAGAAGCATCTAAAAGATAAAACAGATAAGGAGAAAATGTGTATACCTGTCGTGCAATTCAATTTTATAGTCAGCTTCACTGCACTCAGGACATCTGTGAGTGATTCACACATGAAAAACCACATGTGACAGCATTAACAACGACTTCCCCGTGCTCTGGCAGAGCGAAGCCAGCAGAGCCAGCCCTTAGACTACCTGCCATATTAAGCTTCTGGAATTTGACTGAGCTGAGTCACTGTTGGGTCTTGGAGAATGCCTACAACCTCCTCCAAGTTGAGACCCAGGCGCCAGCTGCTCGTAAAATCACTCCCAACATAATATATTTTCACACTGGCCATTTCACATCGGAACCATTTCAAAAGCAGGGTGAGAAAAAAACACCTTAAACCAAGCTCAGATTTCAGTCCTTGAACCTGTCGAAACCCCTACTCTGTTCATATACAGAAACGTGAATGAATTCATGGGACCCTTAATGTTGGTTGCTGTATAGTGCTATTGGTTTAAAAAAATCCAGTAGAAGTAACATCAAATGCAGATAATTATTACTGCTTGTAGTGTGAATATATAGAAGAAACGCAATTTTAAACAAAAGCAATGAACAGATTTTACCCAATGGGCTCATGCAGGCAGCAAGGTCCCCTTTCTGCCTTTCAGCAGTTCATGCAACCTTCTCTATTTCGGCCATGTGGGACTTCAAGTCCAGATTTCATTAACTATAAAATTCCAGCAGAAATGAAAAATAAAAATCATTCAGAAGTGGATGTTCCAGAAAATGGCCTAAAAGATCCGCAGGACCTAAACAGTATTGATTCCAGGTAATGGTACCACTGCTATCCCAAGTGTTTACACCACCAGAGACTCTACTGATGCAAGAACATGCAAGCCTAAAGCATGGAAAATAAAGTTAGAAAATGAAAGTTTGATCAAAATACAAAAATCCCCAATCCAACCAAATACATGCCGAATGTTTTGAATACCTCTGGAAATAACATTCCTATGAACACAGGGAAATTTGGGAACCTTTTAGGCTGTATTGGGTTAAACACTGGAGATGTTTAACATGGATACTGCACTGAGAACAATTATTCATTGCCCGTAAGGAGGTGGATTAAATAAATAAAAGCAATATAATTCCATGAGTTAATAACTTCAGTGGCTCTGCTGCAGTTGTTTGATCTTCACCAGTTTCACACTGCTGCCCTTCTCACTTTATGTGGCATTGCACACAGAGTGAAATCACGCTCTAGTATTCCATATAAAATTGGTTGCCATAATTACAACACACTGCTGATATTCACATGGAGCATATTCTGAAATGTTCTCATTCTTACGCAAACAATAAAGAATTAAATATCCAAAACATCAAAATAACATGCTTGAAAGCACCATACAGCTGACTAGAGACAAGAGCACAGGACACCTCGATGGCCAAGGAAACACTAGGTTTTCCTGAACCCTAAATTCTTGTCAGGTTAAATAAAAGTGCATTGGTTTTGCTGTTCTTCCCTGGCCCAAAATGCTAAAACACAAGCAACAACCAGGAAAAAAAAAAAAAAAAAGATATGATTGAGTGAAATAGGAATACATCTCAAAGTTTTAATAGCATGTGAAAAATTATAAGCAAGTGGAGCTGAAAACCAGCTGGGAAGTAGATGCTTTTACTTCAGGGCAGGTTCTGTGACAACAATAAAAGCTCATCCTTGATGCCGTGTTTATGTCTCAATTCCCCAGAAAACCATCAATAATCTAATGAGAAGGCAATGCTATACTGCTCAAGTGACAGCACCGCTTCACCGTCAAATCTTTACAAATGATAATGAACAGGTAGTAGAAACAAAAAATTAACTCTTTTGAGAGCTTCCCAAACACCGCTGCAAGAGAAGCAGCAGCACAGCGTATTGCTAAGCGGTAGCAATTCAGGTGCTTCAGTGTACCCCAGGCAATGTAAGGGTGTAACGTAGGAATGAGGACGAAGCAAGGGGAGAAGGCATTGGAAAATCTGAGAGAAGGATGACTCCAGAATTATTACTACTTTAAATTTCTGCTGTGACTTGTATGCGTTTATCTCATCAAGTGTTCAAAGCTCATTCATTTTTCTTCGACACTAAGAAGATAACAAGATTTTCTGTTGTTTCCTCTTTTGGCCACTAGAAAGCAAGAACATCACCCACCTGGGAACAGAACTCATCCTTGAAAACTGTATCTCGATCACAAAACCATTCTTTCTTTCCACATATACCAGTGATTAATATAAAATTGGGGGGCAAGGAGGAAGATAGATTTATAATTTCATTTTACTTTTCAGAAAACTGAAGAAAGACCCAAGATTCATTCCCAGTTTGTAATAACTATAGAGTCCCTAAATGAGATTGCCTGTTCCTTTAGTTTCAACTTAATGTGAATGCAGTCAAAACATCTTTCTCTGCATCAGGAGGTGGTCAGCTCCTCTGAAGGCATAAAAGGACTTTATCATCTCAGCAAGTTTCCCATGCAAGGTGGAGAAATAAGGCTGGCACAGAAACTGATGTTTGAGCCTTGCAGCCCAAAGATCTTTTATTCTGATTATGTTTATTTGTACTGCAGCAGTGCCAAGACACTTGAGACACACACAGCTCTTGTGTTGCAGTGCACTGGAGTCATGAAAACAGAATAATTGATACTTCTCAGTGCAGACAGTTTTCTGTCCATTTCTGCTGCTTCTTCAGCAACCTTCAACCAACATTCAGAATTTGCAAACATTTGCCCTTGGACTCAGCTGGATTATCATTATGTCCAAATTGATCAGATGCTGTTTAAACTGGTATCTCTCTGAGTCTTGCATAGTTCCACCTTTACATTACAAAAATCAATCAAGCGACTGACTTCTAAAATTTAGCTTACTACTTATGGTGTTCCTGTGCTTTTTTGTAATTCTCTCATCTTTCAGATTTTAAAGCCAGCCCTTTGCAGCAAAAGTAACATAGGAGAGAGGAGAGGATTCTGAAGGAGAAGTAGCTGTTGTTCCTGAAACTGAGAACTTCATTCTTATTTTCATTCTCTGTGGTATCTTGTTTAGTCTTTATATGATACTCGGAGAAAGAAAATAATTACTAATCTAATCAGAGGATAACTCC
This sequence comes from Ceryle rudis, assembly GCA_033439905.1. Classification (NCBI taxonomy): domain Eukaryota; kingdom Metazoa; phylum Chordata; class Aves; order Coraciiformes; family Cerylidae; genus Ceryle; species Ceryle rudis. The sequence continues at coordinate 79,300 of JAAGNO010016167.1, forward strand.
TTCAATATTTTCAATGTCTAATAATTTCCCAACGTGTCATCAGAAAGCAGTGTCAGAGAAAAGCAGCTCGATGCTATGAATGTGCTAAATAAATTATGCAACAGAAATAGTAACCCAAAATGTAACAGGGGAGAGGAAAAAGTAAGTTAAGCCCTGCAATACTATATGATGTCTATCTTAAATGAAAGAAGCAAGAAGCAGGCAAAATCAGAACAATTCAGCTTGAGATAGCACCAGAAAAGGGACGTGGCTTTTGCACTGCTGCTGCTGCTTTGGGTTTTTTTCCAAAAGACAAAGCAGGCATGAGAAGGTGATGTCACTAGTTTTTTTAGGCAGCTCAATCAACAGACTTCAATTTGAGTTTTTTACATCGAGATGCTATTTTAACTTGAAAGTGGAAGCTATCAGAAATGCTGAAGCAATCAGAGATGACGATGTAGGAGATGAATAATAAAGCTCTTTTTCTCTTCCTGTTTTTATTTATTCCACTGTGACAAATTCCTTTCTTAAAAAAAAAAATTCCTTTTATCCTTAGATCATCTTTCAAGATAAAGCTGGATATCTGATATGAAACAAGCCTTCCTGTACTTCAAGCAGGCAGGTACTTGGACTCTCCAGAAGTTGTCCCAACCTCCTTGGGCTCCTACAAGGGACAAAGGGCCCCTAGGAGCTGTAAGAGAAGTGATACAGGCTAGTTGACAACCTGCTACCAGGGCTGCATGTTCTGGTAACCAGCAATAGCCAAGCAAGCTTTCTCAAATGCACAGAGACAGCAGCACAAACGCTTGAAGCCTGAGGGAGATTTTAACAACTTTACATGCGATTACTCTGCATCATTTGCTCTTCAGATAGTAGTCTTAACTTTTGGGTCACCTTCCCCTGTAGGTATCTGTTAAATCATCCAGAGCTGTGAATTTGAATATCAATTGCTTCAAGGGATTTTTTAAAACCCTATTTCCAAAATCAGCAATAGTCAAGACACATCGGTTTGGGTTCAGATCCTATAGCAGCTTATCTTCTGTACACTAGCGCCGTGGCTTGGAGACATTTTCAGAATTTTTCTTCAAATTTTTATTTTAAATAGAAAAAATGTGTTTTAAAAAACCTGATCATTTTGTAAGGTTTATCTTTAGCCAGATTCTATCAGGCTCGTTCACAATAAGCTATTCTTTATGTGAGGTTCACATAGAAATATGAAAAGCACAATAGGTCAATATATGGCTTATCATATCCTAAAGCCAAAATGGTGATATTCATTGGCTTCTTCAGCATATGACAAAGATCTCACATAAACAAGACAACAAAAGCAGCTGCAAAGATATGAATTGCAGGGAAAATAATTTATTTAACATGCACAGTTTTCTACAAGCAGTAGTCTCAAGTTCAGCACTTCTGGTGCCAATAATGACAGTAATAAACAGTGTGATAAAAGCAGTTTTAAGCGAGACAGTGGGGAATTTGGCTCTAACACAAGTGACATGCTCTGTAATGAGTTTACAACTGAGAAGTAAGCCTTAGTCTGCTTCAACATTTGAGCTGAGGAATAAACAGGGAATCTATCCTGATTATTAACCTTCCCTTTGTTTTGCCACAGGCCTTACTTGTCAGGAAGACAGAAATGAATGTGAAGAGAGCCTGTGTTTTCCTGGGGTGACTTGCATGAATACCTTTGGATCATACGCGTGTGGAACTTGCCCCAGTGGGATGGAGGGAAATGGTAAAACTTGCAAATGTAAGTATTTTGAATTATTTATTTTTATAGATGGTAAAAAAAAAAAAGGTTTCAATTGTACTACTGTTATCCTTGAGTACTTTGCCCCTTGCTTCAAGTATGGACATTTAAATATACAAAGCAAGCTACTGTCATGTTATATTAATGTGGATAATAGCAAACTGGTCTCCACTATTTTTCACTGCAGTTTAGTTTCATTTTGGTTAGAATAAACTCTGTAGGAAAAAAAAAAAAGTATTTTCCAGATGCCAGCTAGATAATTTGCTTGATAATTTCCCCGTGGTTTCTGTTGTTTCACTCCTACATACATCAACCACTAACAAGTACCTAGGGACCATCCCCAGGATTACTTTTTGGGCAGATGTTGTGTAAGCAGGACATAGGGTGAGAGGAAGAAGGTCCATGTCCAAATCCTTCACATTCTTTCACCTCTTTTTCAAAGGTGTGCTTTCATTAGAGGATGCAGGCCATAGCTGCTGAGCTCATGCTTGGCATAATATCATGCCACAGGTCCCACCCCTGTTCAGTATTTGCTTTTGGGGCAACGAAAGGGAGACTATAGTGACTGTACCCTGCTGAGACCTTCCCACTTCATGTGATGCAGCCTGCTCACACTCTGTTTGTTACAGTCATATACATATAAGTCTGCTCCAAAAATAGCATTTTGTTGGCTAGGAGGAAAAAAACCCAACACTTGAAGGGTTTTGTATTTGTTTGCTGGTGTTTCCAAAGAAATCTGAGAAGCAAAATACACAGATATTAACTATGCAGATATTGATTTTTCCTTATGTTGACTACCAAAAGAAAAAATCAAATATATCTGATGTAAAAAGACAGTTGTAAGTGCAGGATCCTGGCACCAGCAGGACTACTTTTGCCAGATTTACCAAATATCCCATCGATCATGTTGCCAAATATTTATACAGAATGTTTTCTTTGCTGTATTTTTTGGCTACACTGGTTATTTCAAAGTGATTTTGCATCTGTTTTCCCTGATGCACATTTTGGTAGCTAATTTGACCAATGAAGAAAGGATATACAAAGTAAATTTTTAAATATATCAGAAAAAAACCATTTCTTCCTTTGCACTTTTTTAATTACAGAAAGATTTCTCTGTTTCTGAAATGCACAGTTATTAGAAGGAATAAACCTGAGGGCTTCCTTGCCCACCTAAATTGGATAGAAATAATTCTTTGTGGTTCTGATGTATAGACTTAACATACCTACTGACACTTCACTTGCTTAAGCCAGTATAAAGGCTTCTGGGAGGAAGGAGGAGAAAACTGAAGTAACTTTATAGGTCTTAGTGAGAGCTATAACTCATTGAAATGTTTAATATATATAAAGAGCCATAGTCACAGGCTCTATGAAGAGTACAGAATAATATCCAGGGCAACAGTTGTTTAACTTGCAACATTATCCATGCAGACTTTACAATCCCTAATTCATTCAAGAAATTATCTTAAAATTATGCAGAAATCAATATTTTCTAGTATCTCCACCAATCAGTGTTCCTTTTTACACTGACATATACTTTGTACAGGTGTTTTGACACATACAAAGTTTGCAGCTGAACTCACAAAAGCCAACAAACACACACATCACAGTTTCAGCTTTCAAGGAGAGGCAAGAATCACTCAGAGCACAGGTCCCAGCATGCAGTGTAACATCTTCATCCAAGTAACAATGCTGTCTAACATGTGGGGACCTTCTGCGTGCCCTTAGCTCAATAAAAGATCACTGTGCATATTAAGTAAGTCTCCCAGATTAGCAAATTCAAAGAGCTTGGTCATGGCAATTTTTTCTATATTTGTGTTGTAGCTTTGCTGCGTGTCAGCAGCTGACTCACCTGATTTGCCTTTATTTGCTCGATGGTTGGCTTCCAGAGTAAACTTGTGTCAGGTTATCTGATTTGCTGTTACTCTTGCTTTTTATCATCAATCACAGCTAAGCTCTAACACCTTGTTTCCTTGTCTCCATACTTTCTTTTCACAGCTGTGCTTGCTGCTGACATTACAAAAGCTTTTAGCATTGAAAAAGGCAATGGTAAAGGTGATTTGAACAAGGCTGAGGTTAAGCAGCCACTGCATCCCTTAGAGGCAAAGGATTCTCCTGCAATTAAGAATTTTACCGTAACTGATGGGCATGGTAAGTATCCATGGAGATGAGAACTTTTTTATTTGCTGCAGCTTACATATTCAGAAGTCGTACATTTTTACCACCTTAACAGTAAAATATAAACTAGCTGTTTATAATACATCACAGAAATAAAAGAGGTAAAAATAAACCTCCCTTAATATGTCAGACTGCGGATTGCTGCCAAACAGTTTTACATAGAAAGGAGACATTACAGCTAGTACAATCAGAGTGGTCAGGCTTAACTAGAAATTGCATCACTTCTGAGGTAGAATAATATCATTCCAAATCTTAGTGATCAATGGAAAGCAAGATGATAAGAATGATGGCTTGAGATTGACCATACCTATTGTGTAGGGGCATATGTAAAAGAAATGATTAATTTTTCTTCACCTTTTTTTTCTAGCTGTACTAGGCCAACCAATATCTAACCAGAACTTGCCTCTTACAGGTATCCATCATAATGCCATAGGTAAGGTGCAAGAATAATGCTGAAAATACTTGAGAACCATGATGGAGACCTCACCGGAGGCAATTAAAAAAGATCTACAACTATCATTACGATTTTACTCCTCATCTGTTCTCTGTCTTGACACTATTAAATACTTCACTGGCAGTTCATATACACTTGCTATTCAGTGATATCACAAGTGATAAAATATTATATACTACTGGAGTGCTAAATTTTGCACGTAGTTCTAAGATAATTGAAGTAGTCTCCTGTCATACAAGGTTTGACACATTAAGGATGATAACTAGATCAGAAACATATATACTTGACAGTGTATTTTTAAAGGTAGGGTGTGTTTCAAGGTTTGATGATTACCTTTCAATTATAAAAGACCAAAGAGATGACAATTAATACAGTTTCTCACTCAGTTAATCTTTCACTTTTGCTGAAAATTACAGTATCTATATTATCCATGATAAATGCCAAACAATGTTGAGTAATAAACTTGAAAACATGTAATTAGAGGACTAATAAATCTTGCTTTAATGAGAAACAGCTGTTCTGTTACATTGTGCCTACAGGACATTCTCATGTTTGGCTCAAGGTTTGGGAATGTTCTGCATTAATTAGACTTTAAAGAATAAAAGCAGCTACAAAGGTTTAGCTGGGCTCGGGTAGTCACCGCTTCATTTTATGTATGCGTTTGATTTGAGAAATTAAAATAAACATGCCCAAACTCTCTTCTTTTTTAGGCCATGCAGCCCCGCTGTCACATGTGACTACCTGTGCCAACAGGCCGTGTTTTCCTGGAGCGTTATGTTTTGATCGGAAACCCCCTTACATTGGATATTTCTGTGGCCGATGTCCAGCAGGGTTTTTTGGAAACGGTCGAATCTGTACCAGAGTCCCCAGATCAGGTACTTTCTCATTTTTAGAATTTTAAAAAGGTTTTGCATACAGAGGCTGTAAGAAAATATGAACTACTACAGCATTACAATTCAATGTATTTTATAAGCAAGCTCTTGAAGGCTTTTATCTTTCCACTCTTGCCTGAGAAGCAGTTAAGCAGGTCTTATTTCAGAAACACCTGATTCTCTGAGTTAAAATTCAATAAATTAACCACCTCGTTTGCTACTAGGAAGAATTATTCACAGCAGGACTTACTAGATGGTATGAATCTGCCACAGCACTGGCATAACATTTCAAAACATGTTTCCTCCTCAGTAAAGATCAGAACGCGACACATTCCAGATATCGTTCCACTTTCCTTCTTTCCTAATTCTTCTGCTGCAATGCATCAGTTCTCCAAGGTGACCTGTGAAGATGATGATAAAGTGTCATGCAAGAACAACTACACCAACAACTAAAGGCAACAGATAATTAAAGCATTTCATTAGTATCATTTGTAGCCTGAGCAATAATCTTCCATACGGAGCTCTGAAAATCAGCTGGTCCCATTAATCTCTGAGGACTGATCGTTAGAAGAGGTCTTCTGCTGTGATAAAAGAAAAGCTGGGTCCTGACCTCAAGCAGAAAGTGGCAATAGCATAGCAACCACTCGCCAGTCATCTGATCCTGCTCTCTCTCAATGAAATTCTCACAATTCAGTGTACGATTCTCTAGGGGCAGTCTGGATGGTTGTCCCCTTCTTGCTGCACAGAGTGATTTGCCAAGAGAACTCATGTTTATTCCTTAATAACAGCAGCTACTAGGTCATACTCCTTCGTTTTCTTCTAAATCTTCTTCTTAAGTATTCAGGACAGACTGGCTTGAAACCTGTCAAATTGTTCCCCAATCTCCTACACTTGACAAACCCACCCTCACTCCCTGTTCTGTATCCAAATCAATGACTGGTACCTCGGTGTTATATTTTAATGCATGCTATCAAAGCGGAAGCAATTTTACTGCTTAGTGTAGGTATCATCCAATCTCTTTGAACTATAAATTGATTTTAGCCAGTTCTCTGAATCTAAAGGTCACAAAAATAAACCCAACATTTTTCTTTCTCTAGCAGTCTGTATGTACAAAGTATTACTTAGTCTGTCAGAGCCACTAAGTCAGCTATTGATTCTTCTATAGCTTGGTGAAGCTGTAAAAGCAGTTGAGCAAAAAAAAAAAAAATAAATCATTGTGCAAATAAATAAACTAACATTTCTGTTATTGCCCTAAGCTGCACCTTGCCGTTAATGGGATAATGGGATATAGACTGTACACCCCAAAGGCCATTTAAATGCTGTTGAGTAGAACAGATAGTCTACAGCTGTAGGTATTGGTACAGTAAATCAGACACACTTACATTGTGCTTATATAAACATTAATCAGTAAATTTGTGTATGTTCTAAAAAGGGAAGTGCAGACAGTAGTTGCCGTTCCTGTGATTCATACTTGTCATACACAACTCCAGGCAAGGTGTAAGAAATATCTCAAGTATCAGGATCTGAAACTAATACATGTTTTCTTGAAAAGCAAGCTGTGTATCAGAGGCCTGGGGGGTTGTTTTTCTTTTTTCTCTTGAATATGCAAACTGAGTCCAGGAGTTCGTGTTGCAAATGTGGCCATACAACCAACTTGGGCACTCTGTGGAGGGAAAGAAGAGGAATTATTTTTGTTTCTTCAGAACCTTATATTTACTCATATGAATTATATCACAGTATAAATGATGAGAATCTTGTGCCTCAAGGTTAAATGAGAGTAGTCATTTGTTTTAATATTTAGAAATGAAAGCAACTGCTGCAGCAACATGAGTGCCCTAATTTATGACCAAAATGATCTGTTTAACTTTCTTTCCCATGTGCTTTGCTAGTTGAAGCAGAAGTATTGCATAGAATTGACGATTAAAAGATATCAGACAAAAAAAGAATGAACTTTCAATTAAATTTATGTACAGTTATGGATTATGATTATTGTGAAATCCCCCATGTTAGAATAATAGTTTCTCTCCCTTGTAACTTATGCTATCAGACTTCAAATGAAACAGAACAAATCCTCTTCAGCTTGCTACAGTGCCTGTGAAAGTACTGAGATTGTGCCACTTCTTTCCAACTCTAGTACTAATTTTAATCTAAAAATACTTTTGCTAATCCCTATTTTGTACTTTTATTGGCTGCTTTTGACATAAAGTAATACTCAATTGTTGTGATTTAAGGATTAAAGGATAAGTGTTTCTTCGTACAGAAACTGCAGAAATTACCCAACTGCCTTTGTAGATTACTGAGGAGAAAAAAAATATGCCAGAAGAAACTTGTTTCCTAAATCAGTGTTTGATGAGCTGCACCCAAAAGTCCTTCAGTTTTGATTTATAATCAATAAAGTACCATTCCCTCAGCATTGATATGCGATGGGTATTAATCTTTTGATGTATTTGACTCACTGAGAACTATGCATGCAACTCCACAAATAAATTTCTGAGCTACATTTACCTGCTCTGCCAACAATGCAGGGCCTTATTCTGTTCTCACTTGCATGTTTTACCTGGCTTATATCAGTAGTTTGTACCAGTTTAAATCAACCAGACTTGGTTGCAATTGTTCTTGAAGTACCTCAGATAAGTCTTAAGGAAAAATATCACCAGTGTCAAAGACAATATAGAGGTTCATGTATAAAGGGAAATTTTTTTTTTTTTTAAATACTTTGTTATATCAGAAACAAAAGAACTATTTGTCTCCCTTCAAAATCTATAAAGCAGGTATCCTACATTTTTCAACAATTTTGCTAGTGGGATCAAAAGTCCCTTAATTTTGCTGGCATTGCAATAAAGAGGAAAGTCTAAGGAATTTAAATCTGTCCAGGCTTCTGTGGGCACATTTCACAGTTGTATAAAATATCTGTTACCTTTTTGTCAGAAGAGACATCTATTAAATCAAACCATGCAGTAGCATTGGTCATATTCTTGGCACAAAGAAAATGAATATATCCTAATGGAAGATGCTGGTGATGGTACTGCGTGTTGCAATATTAGTGCTCGTCAGATGCTGCTGGTATTTCTCTAGACTGGTTTCATCACTCTCAGTCACAGAGATACCCATCTGTTTGCACTTTCTTTAGCAGGTTAGAGAGGTTGGTGTCATCACACAAGATTTATTTTTTTCCTATTAGTAAATCAGCAATTTTAGTGGACAAAGCAGTGCCACATCCATCATCGATAAAAGATTGTTTGTTCAGAGCCAGCTCTTTCTGCCTTTCCTGGTTTAGGGAGCCGAAGATCAAGGGAGAAGACTATTTTATGATCTCTGTAATCGAGTTCTGCTCTTCCATTCTGAACACCACTGGTAGTTCTCCTGCCATAGCAGTTTATTTGTAGTATTGTACACATTGGACACTTGATATTACTTTTGTGAGTGCCAGCTGTTATGTTTATGTTCTCTGTATTTTACACTACTCCATCATCTGTACTGTGCTTCTGAATTCAGTGTGGTTTTACATTGGAGAGACCTCTGTGACCTTCTCATTTGCATCACTGTCAGACTGACATCAAGGTATGGATTTAAAAGGAGAATAAAATGTTTTGAATTAAAAGAATGTGTGCGCTTAAATACATAGCACTCAGTCTAACACCAGAGGAACATATTAGTGTGACGTTTTACATTCTTAACCTTTAACTTTGAAATCACTCCTGTCATTATTAGCACTCGTCACTGACCACAGTCCATGAAAAACAAATAACTCCAGTAGGACCTTTGGTCACCAAAGCAAGGTTTCATCTAGGAGCTAACTGCAGGAGTAGGGACCTATTACTGCAGGGAACCAATCAAATGATTTTGCTTCAAGAGAGGACTGGAGAACATAATGTACTCTTTGATCTCTTATCTAGCAGAATTGATGAATTTGCATTAAAAAGATCAAGACATAGATTCCACTCTCACTTACAGCAGTGTAAATCATAAGCGATTCCATTAAAAGAATACAATTACCCTAATGGAGTGAGCCAAGATCTGTTCCTTGAAGACATATCTTAAAACCTGTTAAGATAGGAACATCACACATGGAACTTTTAACTACACACTCTCTATGTACCCACAGGTGTAGATAAAACACACGTGCTTTTCAGCATTCAGAGGGTGCTTTGCCACGAGTAATTATCCAGTCGTGACATGGTTGACAATGGTGACAATGGCATTGAGTTATGAAGGCAGGAATGTTTTGTTGTTGCAGTCATGAGCTGTGAAGTTGTCTGAGATCCTTGCAAAGAAGGCATAACAGAAATATTAAATAAATAACAAATACTACTCTGATTTGCCTCTGTGGGGTAATAGCTCTCAGCTATTCTTGTGGGCTCCAAAACTGGGAAGTATTGCATCTCAGTGCTGTGGCTTCCAGCTCCTAGCTCTGACTCAGGCCATTGAAACTCTGTCCACAATTCATCTTTGGAATTTATGGTGGAAATTGCCAATCCCTTTCAGTGTTTCTAGTTCGTGTATTTCAGGACAAAATGCACGTTTTTTTCAGACTGACCAGTTACGATTTAATGATGTCCCTCCTTCAAGGGGTAGGTGATGAAATGGCAACTGAAGTGAGGTTAGAAATGCCACACAAAGACATTCCATATAAATTTGGACTCATGAAAGACATACTTTTGCAAATGGGATACCAGTAATCTTCACACGAGGCCAGGATCAGCCTGACACTTGGACATAAACTGTGACCCTTTCCTGCCCTCTGAGTATGTAATTGCCAGTGAAAATCCACCCTGTCCTTGTCAAGATAGAAAGGGAATCTGAGAGTCTTTCTGATGGCTTTCTCCTCCTTAGGGATACCTAATAAAATATTAAGTATTTTCAGAAAAAATATCAACAGAGGCCTGTATGGAATATGCTATGACCCAAGCATAAGAACTAAAGTTGGCACGGTGGGAAGAATATGTTTAGATAATTTAAAAGATAAACGGTTTCCAGCTTCACTCTTTCATATACTCTGTCAATCCAGAATTTGTTAAGTGCTTCCAATACAGATGATATATTTAGGAAATGATGTAGCTCAGCAATAGAAGACCAATGAAGCCCAAGCCATAAAACCACTAGGGAAGAGGACTCAGCTATATGCCATGAATAATATTTACATTCAATCAGAACATCAAGTACAGATTACATTTCTCTCCTACCAAGAATGTGCCACCTTTTGCTTAAGCAATCACTGTGCCATCGTGACTTTTAAGTGATAATAACAACTCAGTCTCTGACAAATAATCTAAGTAAGATAGAGGCTCTGTAGTTTTTTACACTGACAGAACAGAGAGCAAGATTATTTTCTCTTAGAATTTCTAAGCTCATTTAATCATCTAGCTATAATAAAGCACAGCTTTTAAAGAGTGCCAACCCTGTTTCCACAAATTTGATGATTGCTATTTTGTTAAAGGCACTTAGAAGCTCTTAAAAACTGCAAGTAGTTCATACTGGACCAATATCCTGGCCCCATTAAAGCAACACAAGAGTTCTGCCTCTTACTGCAAAAGCAAAGAAGGAGTTGAAGAAGAATGACCCATAAGCAATGCAAAGCACAGCACAGGGGGTAAAAATAGGTGTGAAATACACAGACTTGTCAGTGCTCAGGACAATTTTAGGACTAGGCTCCTTAACTGGCACTCACTTCACTGGACATGCTTGCAGAATCAGGTGATATTCACTGCCAAACTATGTGAATTTTGCCCCTAGAATTACACATCATGTACAGAGCTAGTTCGTTTCTGAAGGGGCACAGCAAGAGCCTATAACTAATGCAAACCAACCGATCCTTTGGGATTCAGGAGAAAATGATGTCTTGTGCTGATGATCTATTTGATTAAGAATTTCACAGAGTCATAGAATAGCCCAAGTTGGAAGGGACCTTGAAAGGTCATCTGGTCCAACCTTTAATTCCTCTAATAGAATTCATCCCATCTATTATGAAAAAAACAAAATACAAAATAATTTTATTTTCTATAGGATACCAGGGAGTAGAAGTGCACACTGGAAAGTATCACTGGAGCTCTCTGGCCTGCAAGTGGTAGAACAGGCGATAAAATCTTTTATATTATTACAAAATAGCAGTTCTTGTTTAGAGTTTGTCAATGCTAACACACATTGCTCACGGTACCTATAGAATACTGCCTTGAAAATCTCAGATTTGAATCAAGCTATTGGTTTATGAAATTTTAAATTCTTCCTAAGCTAATGTTAAACTTTGCAGGAAAGATACTCCCTAAGCCTTCTTCCTTCCTTCTCCCCCAAATAGCTATGGTCAGTTCATAACTTCCCCTTTGCCTTGTTTGAATACAGAACAAAAAGGGGACCTGTTGTCTTCTTCATAGCTATTTATGTCTCAATGTCGAATCCCTAAGTGACCTCAGCTTGCTTCAAAATTCTCTGTTTTCTTCAAAATGCCTCTATTTGCTCATCCTAATACTCTTTCCAAGAGAAAACTACAAACATTATAAAGGCAAGTCTCATGATATGACTGTACCCAACATGCCATCATGGAATTTGAAGGGTAGAAGTAAGTTTTGTGAAGAGCTGATGACACCTTCGTTAGCAGTGAGCTATAGCTGAATAATCACCCTTAGGAACTGCTGCATTAACAGCAGATGCTGTTCAGATGGGAGATAAGCTTTGAGTTCTGCACTAATGCTGCTTAGCTTGGATTTAGGGATGCTAACCCCTCTTCTAAACTGCAACCTGAATTTAACTCACATTGTTCTCAGTCTTTATGCACAGCTAAATGGACACACTGTTTATCATTGCTAACCCGACGGCAAGAGTGAAAAACCCATTTGTTTAAACTAGATACACATTAAGAGAACTAAGACTTTTGTGACATATCATCTGAAAATTTATTATCAAAATCCCTTGCTTTTTGTTTCCTGTATTAGAAAGGAACAATAGATAGCTGTCAATCTAATCAGCAGAAATTGTGGAGAATTCCATAAAACCATGGTTTCACCTAGGGTATTCATATGTGCTTCTATGGTATTAAAATAAATTCATTACCGGTCTCCAGCAAAGCACAATTCAGATTGTTTCTTGGCTTTCATATGTAAAATAACTCATTTTTATGTGTTTACAGGGCAAAACAACGTAATTATAGTTTTAGACCATTTACTTCTTGAATTGAATAAAAGGAGAATTTCAGTAAAATATTCAAATTTAAGCTATTTTTTCTTTGAAGAAATATTATGGATTTTCTTTTGAAGAAATGTTATGAACTTTCTATATAATCTCTTATTACTGTTCTAAAGGATTCTACATAGATGTTTCAGAGAATTAGACAGGGATGCTTCAAAGATGATATGTCTCGATTTAGCCTGTTTTGTGTATATCTATCAACATATTCAAGCCATGAGAGAGTCAGAAGGCCCATGAGGCATCATCAGATAAGAACAGCTTCTATTAATTTTTCCATCTCTCTCAGTGCTGAGAAGCAAAACACAGTGCCAATTCCTGAATAGAAAATATAGTTTAGTTTTATGAACTCTATCTTAATACTGTCTTTGTAGCTGATGAAATAATACCATTGCAGACTCCAACAATTGGAGAAGGTAGAACACAAAGAGGAGAGGTAAAAGTTCAGACCTGAAAGATGGATGAGGGATAATGAGAGAAAAAGGATAATCAAACAGTTATGAGGGGGTTAAAGGGGTGATCCGTGGTGTTTTGAAACAGAACAGTGTTTCTCCTTCGCTTCCTGTTTTGTTAGCTGGACGTTCATTCAGAAAAAAGCACAGGAAGAGCACTTCTGAAAACTGCAACAATGGGTTAAACCCGAGGAATGTAAAGAGCACGAAAAGAAATATAGTAACAAAGGAGCAAGAGGAGCAAGGCTCCTGTACAAGGGGTGAGAGCACATCAAACATGACGACCTTTGCCAACCCCTAGGGGAGAACTTTTCAATTAAATCTTGAAATAAACTGGAAGGTAGAGGAGGTGTTTGAGAAAACATTGTTTGTTTGTAAAAACATAGTTGGTTTATAAATCTCCGTATGCAATCCAAATGAGATACTGATAAAGAAAAATATTGATAGATGGAAAGAAAGTCCCTGTTGGTGAGCACACTCATATCTTTGCAATCAGCAATTCTTACACCATTTTTAAAAACACAGTCTCTGGTGACCCTGACATTAAAATTTCTTTTGAAAACTTACAGCAAACATCACAAAAGTAGAAAGACAGAAAGAAAGACAAACAGAAAGACACACAGAAAGACAGACAGAAAGACAGACAGAAAGACAGACAGAAAGACAGACAGAAAGACAGACAGAAAGACAGACAGG
>JAAGNO010016167.1:92956-154226 GCA_033439905.1 Ceryle rudis
AAAGGAAAGGAAAGGAAAGGAAAGGAAAGGAAAGGAAAGGAAAGGAAAGGAAAGGAAAGGAAAGAGGAAAGGAAAAAGGAAAGGAAAGGGACAGAGTCTGCAAAGTGCACAAAAAGCATTATTTTCCTCTAAGACCCACGTTTCTGTACAGCTTAACTATTATTGTGTTCACCACCTTCTTGCACCATTCTTGCACTTTGCCTCTGTATAATGCCTTGTCCCAAGAATCTTACTAACCAAAAGCTGATGGATACCTCCTTGGAATGCAGGTAGGCATATGTGACATGAAAGTCTCATGTATTAGGATAAATTTCATATTCAGAACTGTTTTGTTACTTTCAGACTTGAGTATCATTCCAGAAATCCAGCTTTTAGCCTGATACTGTTAGCTATTCAAGACACCCAAAAAGGAGCTGATCATTTAAAGTCTACAGAGAAATCTGGTTTCAATGAATACAAATAAAGGAGGTATTAGTGCCCCAACTCTTTACGGGTTTTTTTTTTTCTCTTAACCTCTAAATTATAATGATTTCTACTGAAAAAAACTTTACGATTAGAAAAATATATCATATAAGAAAAGTGTTATACTAAGCAAAATGTTTCTAAGGCATTGTTTTGATATTTGTTGAGTATGAAAGGGATTATCTTTATGCATTCCTTGACATATTTTAGATAAGACTGAAAATGTTCTCTGACATGTAGTCAGTAATCCCCACTATCTCTGTGTTCATGAACTGTTTGTTTCTTGACTGAACATCTCAGGACCCCCATTTTCATTAAATACATCAGTTAATGAATTGAGATATCAGAGACATTGTTCTGAAAACCTAGAAGCCAATGAACTGTGCAGGGATACAAACAAGTATCAAAGACCCTTAATGCCACATAAACAGACACATTGTCTCTTCTTGAGGTGGTATTTTCTCACATACTCACATAGGATTTCAACATCCCCAAACTGGAAAAGGACCTCCTTGCTGGCAGAGTTTAGATGCCATTCCATTTGTGGGAATCATTTACTCTGAATACAGGGAGAGTCATAATCCAAGTTTAGTGGCTGAGCTGGCTGAAGATCCCAGGTTTTCTCCTCCAAAACCAGCATTGTGTTAGAGGAGAATGATTTTGTATTTCATACACACAAAACAAATTTGTGTTGCAAATTATGAATGGTGTTACAACATTGTGTATGTGCAGCTGCAGCCATATTCTGAAGCAGAGGAACAGTTATAACTAGAAGTGTCTGAGTGATGCAGACTTCACAGAATATTCCCTACTGCTCATGATTTTGGTAGGTGAAGGGGAAGAAAATTGCTCACCAGGTAGCAACATCTGCAACACAATCTAATTTTCTATCAGGCTGAAACACAGCTCAGGAACAGTGAACTGATGTTCATGTTTTAATTTCATCATTAAAGCAACGAGTAAAATTACCCATCGCAGAAGAGGTGGTTTGAGAGCACAGATTTTACTAAGACTGAATGTGCCTGTACAGATGGCTACAGAGTCATGTGACAGCTTTGCTCATGTGCTGACCTGTCTGATGTAAGGGAAGACAGGCCCACAAGCTGACTCGCTCTGTTAGCCCAGCACAAGCTAAATAGCCTGGCTAGTTCCTTCTGTCTGCCTGTGCACAGCCACTGGCTCACGTGCAGCAAGACAGCATTTGGCCTTATTAAACCTCATACAATTGTCTTCAGACCATCGATCCAGCCAGTCCAGATCCCTCTGCAAAGCCTTCCTGCCCTCAAACAGATCAACACTCCTATCCAGTTTGGTGTCATCTGCAGACTTGCTGAGGAAGCACTCAATCCCCTCATCTAGATCATTGATAAAGATATTGAGCAAGACCAGCCCCAAAACTGAGCCCTGGGAAGACACCACCAGTGACTGGCCATCAACTGGATTTAACTCCATTAACTACAACTCTCTGGGCCTGCCCAGCCAGCCAGTTTTTAACCCAGCAAAGAGTAGGGACATCAGAGAGTGGGAAGTCCAACCAGTACCTGAGCATGGGGAAATTCTGGATGCTTAAGAGGAAGGTAGGAAGAATTAAAGCTATATTTCTAAATATTTGGGAAAGGGAAGACATTAAGGTATGCTTGGATGACTGAACAGAAGATTTAGGAATTAAACATCCTCTGACTAGTGAAAAAAGTTATGCCAGAACTTAATCAAATAAAACAGCAGATATAAGAATCTATGGGAAACCAGTATTTCCCTAGAGCTTCCTACTGACAGCTGCTCCATTTCCCTTTTCTCACCAAGTAAATATAGAAAAAAAAAAAAAAATAATGTGGAAAAGTACAAAGAGAAATGGGATGATCCTTAATACTCTGGTAACAAGACTTCTCAGACCAGTGTAATTTTTCTATTCTCTTGTGACATTTTAAATAAGATTTATGTGCAGGTAGATGTTTCAAATTTTAAATGATGACCCACACTGTATAATATGTCAGAAGAGCATCTCTCTGTCGACATTTTTTGGAATGAGAAATGTGCTAGACAGCGTGTACTACTAAATGTTAATAGCTCTAAAACTACACAAATTGTAAATTTATTGAATTGTGTTAATAATGAATTCTTAAACTGTTCACAGAATTCTGAAATAGTTGTAACCTGATCAGAATTAAAGGTGCCCATAATCCTCTGAACTGACAGGCAGAAGAGACCACAGCCAGATGATCTTGCTAAGAAGGAGCCACTGCCCACCTAAGGAGTAAACTGGTTTGGGGCATTTTATTAGATTAAAGGAGAGTGCAGTGCTTGAGATTACATACTGATCTCATGTCATGATGTAAAAGTTACATTTATATTTAGAAAACAAAATGCAAGTTTCTAACTCTAACAGCTGCAAAGTGAAGCATAACAAAGAAAAGGTAACATTCACATCTACAAGAAGCTTAAGCAAGTGTTAGAGGTGTCAGCTGCTGGTTGTAGGTAGAATGGGGTTGTCTCCAAGGCAAATGCCTTAAGAAGAAAGGTGTGGAGGTGCCTAAATCTAACACCGGCAAAGACTGAGGTGAATGGCCCAGAGGAATACAGTAACCAACCTGGTCCATCCTGTCCCATGCACAGCATGAAATATGTGCTGCTTCTCTGGGAACAGACATGGCTGGGGTCAGAAGGAGATGTGAATTCTCTTGTTTCAAGCTTGGCCTTTTTCTAAAAGGTTGTAAATGCAAAAAAAAATAACCAGAAACTCAGAAGAAAGCAAGTGTATTACATGTCTGTGTTTCAGAGTGTTAATTTCTCACTCTGGGTTTAAGAGACCATCAAGTATCTTCTCTGTGAACTGCTGTTTTCGCTAGCTTATAAAGTCATTTTATTACCTTCAGAATGACGATGATGCTCGTCAGCTACAGATATCTAGTAGTTCCCTATAAAATGCAATTCAAGTGAGAGAAGTGATCAGAACTTTCTGTGCCATAACAATACCATGGTGGCATTGGCAAGCATTAGCCAGAGACTAGTTATGAAGATTCTGATTTATGAGCTTAGTGCAAGTGGCACAAAATATCTGAAACACCGGACTAACCAAAGACTGGAGGGTTCTCATGTGGGGGAACTCCTGCACCACACAGATGGGAAGTGTCCTGCTGTTGAGTTGGATGAGGAAGTTAAACTTCTGTCTCAGAAATTTGCCCTCTGTCACCCTTGTTCTAATATTCCCCAGATAGAGGGACAAGGGAGGATTCTATCTTCTCAGGGGCCTCATCCATCCCAGCATTGCACTGTGCTAACGGTGGTGTAACTCCACCCACACGAATGGAGCTCCTGCCATGCACAGCTGGAGCAAAAGCAGCAGGTTCTCAGTCTCTTATCTACCTCTGTGAAAAATAAACTCAGTCGTTCCACTGCTGCACATTTCCCCGTTAGTATAGGCAGAAATACTGACAGGTAGTGAAAATGTATTTTTGTGCCATCACATAACCTCGAGCACTTTGCCTTGTCATTTTTTTTTGTTATTTTCATCTAGTCCAATATGTAATCATACACTGGCATCACAGGGAAAACCAGATTCACGCAATCACAGTTCTGCATTGATAATGGGTTATACATTTGAAGATATTGATCGACTGCAAAGAAAATAAATTGAAGTAATACAGGATTTGAGAAAGCTGCTGACTACAGACAACTGAGTCTGCAATCTTTTGGTGTACTTCTTTGTTTTAGCTTATTTAGACAGCTGGAAGACTGCAGAAAGAAATTTTCAGTTATTCTAGAAAAAAATAATATATTGTATTCTAATCCTAACTAAATTGCACAGTATCACTATAAGTAAAAATCTGAAATAATGAAAGCCGAGAGGACACTGGTTGCCATACTTGAATGATGCCAAAATCCTATGTTTAGTGGCCTCTACAGAGTGGTTGATGGACCTTTGTCAGTATATATCATAATGAACAATCAACTAAAATGTGTCACTACTCTTCATTGGTAGTATTATTTGAGATGTAAAAATTGTTTTACCATAGATACATTCCAACACGCTCCCTCTTACAAGGAAGGCTGAAGCTTATCTGCAGGATGAATATATCATCTCTATCATCTGATAGAGAAATAAAAGATATCCCTTTCTCAGGTAGTTCGCCTGATCCCCTTACTAAAATTTAGTTAGGAGGAAAACCCATTTAATTATGACAGAGTGGAAGGAGCTCAAAGCTATAATCAGGGCTCATTTCGGAAATTTGTCAGAGAGGTCATTCAGCCTTTCACTGTCATTCCTGTTGATTTCTGGTCTATGAAGCAAATTTTCTAAAGGCAGTAATGACCATCTATTACTGATCATTTTCTATGGGGATATTTCTTTCATCTTTCATTCATTTTTAAAAATCCTTTGACTTCTCCTCTGGTCTCATGCTCTTTTTGCTGATATCCTCCCTGTTTTCTCTTCTTTCTCTTCTCTTCTCTTCCATTCTGTGCACCTCGTCACTCATCAGCCTTACTTTGGACAATAAAACCTGTGTGTTTACCTACTGCTCTACTAAATACCATGCATTTACCTACTGATGTCCATAGCTTGATCCAGCACCAATGTAAAACTCAAAACCGTTATGCTTCAAGGGTAATAAAAACTTATCAGCCACCAGTAGAAAGACACTTGTTTATCAGCCAAATAAGTACAACTTTGAATGCCAGGATTTGCTTTGATCTAGTCACTGCTCTAACTTTCATTTTGACCTTTGCCAAACATCTTCATTTCTTTCCTTGCTAACTATGGCTAATTTCTACATCAATAGGAGTTTTCACAAAGTGATTAATATTTATCTTTAAACGGAAGAGGTGCATCCTGCATGGGGTTAACCCTAGAAGCAAGTGAGGTTTTTTTGTTCAGGGTCCAATATATTCTGTTTCCTATGGAGTGAGTGTGCCAGAACCAGTTAAAAATAGCTTCTTCCATTCATTAGAGTCAGCAGATGGTCATTAATCTTCCTGAAAGTATTGATTCAAACTACTCGTCTCCGCTTTTAAGGCCCTTCACAGACTACCCTCTCCCCATCTATCATCCCTCCTTACACAACTGCAAAGGTGGCCGGCTTTGTAACAAGTGGGTGACAGTTACAAACCAGCAGTCTCTCCTACATGCTGCCCCTCACGTCTGGAGGGAGCTGTACACAGCATTAACAAAGCTTTTCCATTTGTCTCCTTTAAATGCTTTCCTAAAACTTTCCTTTGCCATAAGGACTACAAAAGCATTACATAGTTATATGCTGGTGTGATGGAGACTAGAGTCTCTCTAGGGCATGATCTTTCCAAGGACCATCTTCACATTGTTGATGTCTCCATATCTGATATCTATCTATCCCAAACGGCAAGGTCTCATGTTACTCCTAGACTGCAAGAGTCTCTGCAGTACATACGTTGAGCAGAACATTTCCCAGCACACTATGCCAAGACAGGCAGCTAATAAGAAACAAATATTAGCTCAGGTGGTCAAGAACTGTAGAGTGCACCATGGAAAGGTGCACAGTGCCAAAACCTTATGTACTAGTGTAAGCTAAATTTAATAAACCAGCATGGCAAGAGTTTTTGACTGGCTCCAATGTAACCCTTCCAAGACTAAAGAGTAATGTCTGACCTTCAGTGAAGACTTAACTACCTTAGGCTCAATTTAAAGCCAGCATAAATATATTTCATCTGGTTCATGAACTACCACCCTGTAAATTTAAGTATTTCAGTTCCCTGTGCATCACCCAGAGTAGGTTGCACCACGTCATTTCTGTGCGAGCCAGAACAAACGTACCTTAGCATATAGGACAGATTAACTCTTTCAATTCTGAAGTTGATGTTCTGTTGTTTGCTCATATGTTAAATATTCACTGCAATTCCTTTAAACTCTACACCAGCAAATTTGGCTGATATATATCTTCTTTCTGCTCTAGTTTCAAGATCTTCCCAAAGCCATGGGGATTTTACTGGAAGAAATATTGAAGATGCTAGAGGCTCTCAACAGGAAGACATTTTAAAGACATCAAGAGGCACATATTCCCTTCTTTCCCAAACCCAAATTCCAAGACAAGAATCTACATTCTTTTTGGAAAGAAACTCCACAGTCATCAACACTCCATCCCTTACAGTGAAAAGGAAGATTTCCCAAGCTCAGACATCGTCAGCAAAAAAAAATGGTATAGAGTTCACATCAGCAGAGAAACAAACTTCTCTTGAAAAAAGAAGTGATATACACACTTTCCTTCTGCACGAGGAGCCAGACTCAGGAGCCACAACTGTCATTGGGGCAACTCATGCCCCTCTCCATTTTAAACAGTACAAACCAGGTACAACACGGACGGCTCCTTCTCTTCGCGACACAAACACAAGTTCATTCTTTGCAAGGACACATGCTGTTCAGCAAACTCATTCCAAGTATGGCTATTCTCCCAGGAGGTGGCCCAGTCGGGCTCCAGTCTTGAAGCCTAAACCATCCCAAGATTTCCCAGCAAAGCAGCAAAGAGCATCTCCTTTGGCAACATACCTCACCTCCCCTTTCCATGTAATGGGTTCTTCTCTTGATACAGGTCCCTGGGGTGCTAGCTTCCCAGCAGGGTCTGCTCCCCAAACACAGCTTCCAGCACAGACCACACCAGCAAGGAAGGAGTACAACACAGAGGTGGATCGTGTGGAACTGCCAAAAACCGGCGGTGGGATGCATGAGAAAGTCATTTGCGCTAATATGCCATGCTTTACTGGTGTGCAGTGCGAACTGGGCGAAGATGGAGGATTTAAATGTGGGCCTTGTCCCGCTGGATACAGCGGTGATGGAATTACCTGTGAAGGTAAGAGAGAAAATCCTCTTTCAAAGTCTTTTATAACTTCAAATCTAATAACTCTCTACAGTAAAAATTAATTTTGATGATAAATTTGGAGATTTTTCTAGGTGGGATCAATCTGGGTTTCAAAGACAATTATATTTCAAAATAATAGACAAACACTCTACAACTTTGAAAAAGCTCTTTCTGCTTACAAAAATGACATATTTATTTGCTATCTAATCTGTTGAAGCTAGGGACAGATTGTGATCTTGCTTACCCTTGCTTAAGGCCAGATTTACTCTACTGAAGTCATTATATTTGAAAACATGTAAAACTTCTGTGGGAAAGAGTAAAATTGACTACATAACTCTATTCAACACATAGACTAGGAAAAACTAATTGTTCTACTACCTTAAAAATTAAATATCTATCTAATACCTTAAGCACAAAACTGAACATGTCATCTGAAATATATAGTACCAGAAGAGTTTTCACAATATATTGAGTTATTTATTAGACACCTTGAAACATCTCCATAAAACAATAGTATTATGCACATTGTTGAAACAATGAATTCCCTGACTTTGCTATAATTAATTATACCTTTTGTTGAAACCCTTCTGATAAGTTGATATCTTAATTGGCCTTTCACTACACAAAGGAAAAGTATTTGCATCATCTATTTCATTCTCTTTCACATGAGTTTTCCTGTGATCTGCACACAGAGCAGAGCGGCACGGGGGTGTCTCAGCCATGATAACACTGCAGAGGACCTTGCAGGGATTCCTTGCTGTAAGCAAGGCTCCGTGGTGGTGTAAAGCCCCTGGCAACACTGCAGCCCCCTGAGCTCAGAGCAGTGCTGGAGATATATTACAAAATGTGTAAGGAAAGGTTACTATAATCTTGGGTGCTATATTTTTTGCCTGTTTGCACATTTCTGAAATGCCCCTTCTAAAGCATTTAAGGTTACTTGGTACAGAAGACCCCGTCTTTGACCTCTGCTTTATACCTGGAGCTGGAAAAGTACCAAGAAGCTCCTAGCACTCAGGAGCCCAAAACAAGTTTGAATGGCCTCCTCACAAAGACTAGGCCCATGTACATATGAATATTTATGAATATGGGCATGCAGCTGCTTTGTGTATGTTTAGTATGCCCTTCTGTATAGCCCTTACAACATAAATCTACCTCTGCCTTTTACTGTCTCACAAGACGAGATGTTTTCTTCAATTACCGGTATTACTGAAAATCTCTCTGGAGAGTCCTTAGGATGAAATATGTTATTACTAACATCATTCTCTGTCTCAGGGCTTGATGACACGATACACAAACATCCTTTATTTGTCTCTTGTCACTTACTGTGTCACCTGACTCAGTAATAAGTCTGTCTGCTCCCTACTTCTGTTTCACCCCAAGTCCTTCTGCACACCTGTGAGCAGTAGCCTGGAGAGTGGCCAGAAGGGTGAAGAGCACCCATTGTACCTCCAGCCATTGATGTCTCTTCCCATGTCAGATGCAGCCGATTCCTCATGACAGATGAAGCTGAAAGATGAGGATAATTCCTTGGATTAAGGCCTGTCATAACCTCTGCTATCAGCACCTTACAATGCTTCCACGATTGTACTGACTTCCCTCAAAAGAGTAGAACCCTCTAAGAACAGGAGGCAGCAAAATTAAGCAAGTGATCAAAGTTCAGATGAGACCAACATTTACAAAATCTTCAGGCTTTGATGGGACATCCATGGCAAGTGATCAAAAATGTCAACATACTAAGAAACTATTGATAGTTATCACCATCCTATTTGATATCAAAATTGACTGAGATAAAAGAAGCAGCCCATCGGTAGCAATTTTTAATACCTGTGGAGCTTGAGGAGATGTGACCTTTGTTTAATAAGAGTGTCTGAAAATACTCTTAAGATAATAAATACTTTACCAAGTGATATTTATCTTGTGACAGAATGTAAATTCTTTTTTCCAGTTGTGCAGATTCAAAATCAGTCTTGGAGGACTGAGAGGGAAAAAATAAGCAGCAACCTGAAAATTAATTTCTCTTCTAAAGTAAATAATACCACATTTTATACCTGTAATATTCTTATCCCTTTGGACAAGCCCCTCAGTGTCCCTGTTAGGATTTAGTTAGAAGTCCTCTTCCTCTACTCTGTCTTCCTACTTTGGGAATCACAGACTCACAGGAGTCCAGGCTGGCGGAGACTGCTGGGGATCATCAGATCTAACGTCCTACCTTCATTTGGAAGAACATAGCCAGATACAAGTGTCTGTGGATTATATTCACGTATCTAAACTGAGATACGTGCAGATGCTCTGAGGAATTTCCCTTTAGATCACTCTCTTCATTACAGACAACTCTGTCATCTGTAAAAAGTAGGACCTTGCTTTTGCCCATCTTCCCTTGGCATAATAAGCATTACAGAGTCTTAAATCTTTTCTCTCTGGCAGCAGCCACTTATTCTGCATGAGGTGAGATGAAGTAGTTCCTCAAGGCTCTACTCATCACTCCCATGCCCTTTTCTACAGCCGGCCAGGTTCTCAGCTTGTAGAACTCTGTCATGTTCCTACACAAAGGCACTATCACCATTTATTAGTGGCCTAAGGTTAAGACTAATGTGCTAAACAGGTAGGTCTTTGAGAAGCTACATTTCAGAGTAGCATTTTGGAGATAGCCAGCATCATCTACACAACAGTGAGAAATAAGCAGGGGAGATAAGGCCTAATGTAGTCCACTGGATTCTCCCACATGTTCTCTTGCAGAAGATGCTCACTGACATTTGTGAAGTAAACTTAGCCAATTATTCCTCTGTTAATGAGGGAGGATGCTAAATACCTTATTTCCCCTCTGAGTGCCCTTTTCAAGCATAGATACCATAAACCCAATGCATTACTATGGTAATAGTAGTTTTATGGGACAGAACCTATCACCTGCCAAAGCACGCTGCAGAACTATCATAACACAGAGCTCTAAATGTTTCAGCTCAGTATACCAACTGAATAAAAAATTAGTACTTTAATAATGCATAACTAGCCCAAACAGGATTGTTTTCAGAATGTTTCTGTTACTTTGTCTAGTGTATTACAAAGGGCACAAGCAAAGCAGCCCTTTGTAACTTTTGAGGCTACCGCTCTGAAATATTCGTTAGTGTTGTTAGGCACCTCAGAGAAATTATTCATCGTCCCACCTCTGTTCCCCACTCCACAACAGGGATGCTGTATCCACTGGATAAGGAAACAAACGCTGTCTTTTCCCTGCACTCGCTTTACTCACTGGGGCCTGTGCATATAGCGCTGTCTGAGAGCAGCTGTTGTACTATTTCTTGAGTGCCCTGAGGTGGAACACAACATTTCCATTCAATAACACTGTTGAAGTTAACAAAAATTCTGCTCCAGGTATCGTTGTGCTTCTTTCTGAGACACCTAGACCTGAAGAATGTAGAAAGACAACAATTTAAGATAAATTTCTGGTCACCCTTGGTTTTATTTCTCTAGCCCCAAGTTCATTCAATAGGGAGTGTCTGGTTACTAAAACTCCACAATTAAAAAGTCAAAGACTCATTTCTGTAGAATACAGAAAAGTATTTAAAACTGGTTTGGATTATGTGACAGTTAAGGACTAGTATCTTTCTAGTTTTGATATTCATGAAAGTTCCTCAGAATTCCTATGGAAGTTAAAGTCATACTACTTTAGAAATATTTTCTTTAAAATTTTAAGTCAATAAAACTCTGGGATATTTTATAGGCTTTGCACAGTATTTTCTAAGGCAAGGGGAAGTCTAGAGTGGTAGTAGTCATGCTTTCTGCTTAAGACCTAAAACCTCAGCATTGCCTTGACATTACAAAACCACTGTTCAAATAATTTTTGAAATAACAGGAAGGATGGGAGTAGTTGGGAAAGTATTATGACATCAGGATAAACAGCTTGATCAAGTGAGGCAAAAAATATCAGGTAGCTGACATTTGTCTGTTATGACATTTTTATACCCAAAAACCTCTGTCGTATCAGACCAAAAGTCCTTCCCCTATCTCCAATAGCTTCCAACAGCAGATGTCTGGCAGTATAAGGGAAAGACATAGGGATACTCTCCAGAATAGTCTCTCAGCAGTTACGGATCGTGCTTCAAAAAGCCAAGGTGATACCTTTGCAGAGTACTCTGTTCAATCCTTTCAGACCCTGTCTAGTTTTGCAGTTTTCTATCCTATCCCCCCAAGTCAAGTCTTTCCCAAAGACCTAATCTATTCACTCATTCTTTGTACAAAATCTCTTCTATAACTGTGGTTATCCCTGTGACCTTTTTCTTCATCTTTTCCACTCTTGCTTTTTGAGCTGGGGGACCAGACCTGAACACAGTATTTAAGATGCAGCTCACCATGGGTGCAGACCATAATAAAGTCTGGCATTTTGTGCTCTGCTCATTTCTTAAAAATTCCTAATGCTTTGTTTGCTTTTTTGACTGCAGATGAGCACTCAGCTGACATTTCACCAAACAAAATCCATTAGTACAAACCTAACCAGCACTATTGTCTGCATTTGTATTCTCAATATATTCAGTCAAGTCAATCTTGTTGATTTTCTCTTTGCTATGATGGGTATTTATTTCATAACTGAGCTCTGGACCACAGGACTATTTAAATATGCATATGAGTTATTTCAATTGCACTAATGCATGCTTTAACTCTATGCTTTATTTCCTTTATCTGTGTATCTTACATGCAAAAGAAAAGGTTTCAGTCCACAACTTTTCATAAGGAAAACCTAGTCATATTTTTCATTTCTTTCCCACCCTTGTGCTGCAGATATTCAAACTTCATCTGCACATTTAGGAAACCAGGTTGATGCATCTTTGAAAGAAAATGAATAATGCACAATGATTGCATGAAACAAGGCACACTATGCTCCTTCCAGTGACGTCTGCCCTGACCTGACTGGTTTTCAAATTTTTAAATGGAACGGCAGGTAACCCTCTCCCACCGCTGAGCCTGGCTTTAGTGGCACATGCCCAGGACCTCACATTCTGGGTGGAACAGGGAGTTCACTCACTGTTGAGATCCTAAGCAATAAGTCTGTCCTGGAAGCCATTTGGTGATTAGGCTATCAATAAAACAGAGGAGACAACCCAACATCTGCTATTCCAGAGTGCCCCCATAGTTATCGTAGAGAAACTTATAAAAAGTGCACGATCTCATTTAATGGAAAAAAGTTTTGGGATATTTCCCAAAAAGCCCTTTCAAAAAAAGATAATAATGGACTTCTCCATTTTCACCTCCAGATTTTAAATTATAAACATAAACATACATATATTTGACAGCAAGATTGACCATTTGCAGCAATGTTTTCCTCTTTACTGTTATTTTACACCATCCAAAACCACTTAGTATAAAAACACTGCAATATCTTTGTACAATTCACAAATGTTTCTGGAAAAAAATATTCATTCCAGAAGATGAAAGATAGAAGTTTTGGAAAAGAATCTGACACAAACAGTATATTTCTATTATGGAGGGAAACATCTTTGAGGTGAATATTACTCTCGCTCTCAGACTGCAGCTAGTGTTCAGTTTCTATCTTTTCCTATTCACCAGTAATAGAATAGTTTTAAACATTTTACTATTAAATGTCACCATAAGAGCTAAATGTTTTAATATCCAAAATAGCATGTTCTTTTCTGACAGTTCCGATGCATCTCAGAATGTGTAAAGGCCAGATGAGAAGTACTCTATTCAAATGGACACATTTACTTTAAGTGCTACATATGAAAGACGCTGAAATAAAGCCTAATACATTTGAATGTCACTGTGCTTGGCATAGCACTTAGGCACCTGAAGGCTTTATACAACCATCGTTCTACAGGAAAGGCAATCACGTTTCACCTACTTCAAAAAAAGTTGTATATTTTTCCCAGATTTTGTGTTTCCTTGTCTCCGTGCAGAGAATATTAACCATTTCTACCTACTGTTAATTTCTAATTGCAAAGAAATCTCTTTCTTAAAAGTCCTTATCAAGTAATTATCCAAACCCAGGAGAATGGAGATGGCTCATGTGGACATGGGTGCAATGAACCTGAGCTGCTGGAGCCTCTGAGCTGCTCCAACAGCACCTGCTGGTGGTTGAATTAGAAAAACGTTGGGAAAGTTTAACTCTAACTGCTTAAATGGGTCAAAATGAAATCCATTTATTTGTCCAGACAGTGTCAATTTTTTATTCTTATTATTCTTTTCTCACAGATGTACACTTTAAGTTTCAGCTAAACACATGCTGAAATGCAAATATCTAAACTTTACAGCCCATCAAATCAAAACTAAATTTAGCTTAATGATGTTCTCAGCATGTATAGTATAAATCTGAACTATATCTAGCAAGTTTTCTGTTCTCAGCCATGTCAAATCCTGAAGTTCTTTTAATGCAGCATTGAAAATGAGACAGTTAAAACTCTAC
Organism: Ceryle rudis; assembly: GCA_033439905.1. Classification (NCBI taxonomy): domain Eukaryota; kingdom Metazoa; phylum Chordata; class Aves; order Coraciiformes; family Cerylidae; genus Ceryle; species Ceryle rudis. The sequence continues at coordinate 106,652 of JAAGNO010016167.1, forward strand.
AGTAATAGGAAAGGCAAATATGGAAGTACCTGAAGACAAGATCTAATTCCAAATACATTTCTTTAATATTATTTGTGTCAAAAAGCTTTACTTAAAGGTACCTTCTCGGGCCTTGTCTTTTTAACTACAATTGGAAAATGTGTGGTGCCTTTTTTTGCATGTCAAAGTTCATATGCAATGGCTTTATCTGAAGGCTTGGTGAAAATCACAAGAGGTGAGGAGGCCTTCAGCACATGAACTCCATTTAAATTATGTGGTGCAACAAGTATTCGTCCTTCATTTAGCTTTCCAATTACACAGTCCATTTTCCAGGTTTAAGAACAAAATGTGGTACATTAGAGGGTTTTTTCCCTTGTAACAATACTTAAAATGAATGATGCTTTGTTTCAGATCTCTTTAGCTTCATTTTGCATTTTCCTTGGAATAACCTTGCTTAGCTTCATATCCATTATAAAAGACAAAACTCTGCCAGTAAAGTGTGCCAAAGCACAACATTTTTCTCTGTATTCACTTCCCCAAGTGCAAGAAGAGGTATTTTTCATTCTGTTATGTGAGGTGACTTTTTATTTTTTTTCTGAAGGCATGAGAGCCAGCTGACACACATGCCTTGCTCTGCTCCTGTACATAGCACTTCTTCGAGTAGGTGTCAGTGGTTGTCTTCTACCTTCAGTGATCATCTCTTCTCCTGTATCTGGCATACAAAAGTACCACTTATTAGAGAGCTGCAATAACAGTGGTCATGACATCAGATGTCAGGTATCTACCTCAGATTTTATGTTTAAGAGTCCAAACCTTCCAGGCTCCAGGCACAATAAAGCCATTAGACTCATAATAATCAGCATTTAAGAACCAAACAAGTGCAGTAAATAGCCTGTTTTGGGGGCTGCAGGACTTCCCAACTTTACACAATACACCTGCTCATCCTCTTTCTTCCACAGAATGATGTCACATATTGCAATATGTCAAGAAATCATTATCTAACACTTCTTGGTCTGCAGACCTCACACTGCTTATTAAACATTAAAACTGTTGCTTAAATGTTTGTCATTTTGCTGGCAAATTCCCACAACTCTTCTATACAGAAGAAACACTTCATGTCTGCTTTAGAGTAACTTCTGACACCTGTTAAGGCTTACTGAACATCCACAGGGAAAATCTGCAGAGAGATGGGCAAGGTCTTTGCTATTAACTATATTCATACTTGATCCATCTGTAGACTTCAAAAACACATACTGAAAAATGTGCATGCTCAGAAGTTAAATATGATTATGTTAAAATCATTTCCTTGCAGACATTATTTAGCTACTCATTAGTGAGTGCTGTATTACTAATGTGATAGCTACTTTTTTCCTGCAGTGTCTTCGTCAGTAGCCAAATTACTCGTTGGATTAATAATATGGTATGGGAAAAGTAGAAACAAGAGCTGTGCTCAGAACCACATAGAATGTCACTTTTGAACTGTAGTTTTTTTCCTCATGTTTTATTCTTGCAGTGCAATGTGATCCACCATGTGAGCATGGAGGAACTTGTCTGTCTCAAAACACTTGTTCTTGTCCTTATGGATTTGTTGGTCCTCGATGTGAAACAAGTATGTATGAACTCATTCAGGCTTTTCTCCTCATTACATGTTTGAATTTGCAGAAAATTAGAAGGAAAAAAAAAAAAAAGCCTTTTTGGTTTTCTGTATTTCCCCTTAAAGTGATGATTGAATAGAGCAAGGAAATCAAAGTATCATATATTGAAGTAACACAGTAGTTGAACTATTTCAGAACATATATATACCAGCAGTGTAGTTGTATTATATAAAAATATGCACATCTGTATCAACATTTGCTATATAAAAGTGTTTCTGGAAAAACAAAACCAAAACCCTACAACAACAACAACCCCAAACAAACAAAAAAAACAACCCCAACAATAAAACCCCCACAAACAACAAACTAACCAAACCAAAAAGAAAGCCACAAAAACAAACAAGCAAAAAAGACACAAACACAACAAGCAAAGCCCTCCATGTTATTTATAGAAACATTTATGAAATTCAAGGTTGTGTGAGTGAATGCAGTAATAGTAATTTTGAGAAGACAAAAAGACAACTCTATCTATCAGGAGCCACGTTACTGTTCAATACACATTACAAGACTGGTTTGATATATAGAACATCCGGGGGAAAAAAATCAGGCTTCAAACTCTTCTATATTAGATGAATGATGAAACAAATGCAGTTTCATTATTACAGTCCTCGCTGCTTATTTAAATATCAGGTTGGCCTTGACAGGAATATAACTTTATATCTGAACCGGAGTAACTGGGATACTTCAAAAGCAAAGGATTTTAGATGCAAGACTCCTAATAGAGAAAGAAAACTAAGGAAAGAGACAGATTCATCCCTCAGTTTACCTCTTGGACCAATACCATTAGTTATTTTCTGTACTAGAGCAACTTTGGGATCTGCATCAGTGTTGCCGATAAGAGATTTTGATCCTTTGCGTGTTTTCCAGTGGTATGTAACAGACACTGTCACAATGGCGGGGTCTGTGTGTCACCAGATGAGTGCAAATGCAGAAATGGATGGAGCAGCCCTTCTTGTGAAACAGGTATGTGGTTAGAAATGACTGTCCTCTCATCTCTTTTGCTGCCTGATTCCCACCCCCTGTGACTCCCACAATTCAGTGGTCAAACTGGGAGTGGCTTAAAGAATTAAAACATAAGAACAGGACTTCTAGTAAAGAGCAAAACTTCAGAAGGCTTTGAGTTTACATAAATATTCATAAGTGTAGATGCTTATCTAAATCTTGGGGTCACAAAGAGGAAACCCACAAACAAAACCTTTTTGCAGCTTTTTAAGCTTGTGTAATTCTGGAGTTTTTTCTTAGCATGCTCAAAAGTGACAATAGAGGCATTTTCCCAATTCAAAGTTAGAACCTTAACTAGATCGCTTGTGCAAATGAGAATATTTCTCGCTGGGAGTTTGGAGATATGCTGATTTACAGTCTCAGCTGCCATGGACATAACCTCCCTCTTTGTTGGTCTTGTTCATGGAGACCTCAAAGCGTGAGTCCTTCCCCACACCCGCAGCAGCAAAGATAAGGGCATGGGATCCACCTACACTGCTCACAACCTCTGCAGCTTCCAGTGTTCATTGCTTTTAACCCTACACATTTCTCTCAAGGCATGATGGTGGGGCAAAAAGAAGGGTTTGGCTTTTGGTGATTTTTAATGGCATGCAGTCAAATCTGAACTTAAAAATAGAGTTTATGGAGACAGGAATAGAAGGAGGACAGTTTAACTTTGAACAAGAATGTAAGCAAGCAAACGTGACTTCTGATGCTAAGTTAACAACTACGTACACACTTCCAATACTGCATGGTCTAAGGAAGAAAAGTGAACCTAGAAAGGTAAGCTATGAGAAACTGAGACTGACTACTGTAATTTTTTGAGGTCTGGTTCTTGGATTCAGTTTTGCCATTCCATAAGATGGCTTGTGACTGTGCAAGCCAGAACAAACCCCAGTTTGCAAGGAGAACGCAACCATTCACCCCCTAATGTTAAACATCCTGCTGCTGACAAAATTCACCCTGCTCCTCCTGCCTGCAGGGTACCTGCAAAAGGCATCCACAGAAGTGTGTGTGCTCAGGATAAAACCATCTCCACCCATCAGTATAAAATGACAATGTGAGGATTGGAACTAAGTAGCTATTTCTAGTCAGGGCTCATAGTTTTGAACCCTGTCTTCAATAGATGCAGCTCAGGCTTTCTGCTCAGAGCCTAAGTGATAAAAGCTGGAGTATATATTTTTCCTCCAAAGGCACAGCAACTACAGCACTCACCCGGTATGAGGCATGCAAAATAGTGCAATATTAAAAGGCACAAAAATGAGGAGTACCTTAATCAGTGCCAACCCTCAAGGCTACAGAGGCAGTCTGCCTCTGCCATAGTGAATATTAAATGACTAATACACCTTCAGCCTACATTACCTTTCCTGGAAGGTGAGAGATGTCATTTTAACCCCCATCTCCCAGAGATTTCTCTTCCTTTAAGTGTTGAAATGACAGACCTATAGAGGACACATAAATTAACCTACCTAAGATCCACAGTAAATGACTGGGATTGCTACTACGTATTCTGGTTCCCACTGTCCCCTCTTTTTCTTTCTGGAGATTGCTCTCCTTGAGTTCTGCAAATTTTTTGGGGGGTGAATTTAAATGGGATTACTCCAAAAGCAGAACAAGCAATTGCAGCAGAAGCAGTAATTTCCCACCAAGAATAATAGAAGCAGGATCTGTTTGTCTGCCAATACCTTAGGAGAAAGACTATTCAGCTCACTGCTCTGGCACTGTTTTGTGTGCACTACACAGAGTATTTTGTGGATACTGTTGGAGTTTCCTGCCTCAAGTGATATGATAGGTCTCTGGATGAACACAGGCATAGAAACCAAAAAAAAAAAAAAAAAAAAGAAAGAAAAAAAAAAGGAAAAAAATTTTAGAAGGATTTAGAAGACTTTATCAATGGAAATTTAAACACTGATAGATTTGCACATCTGCAAACCAGCTAGGACAATGAGGCAGCTAATCCAAATTCACCATTAGCAATGAATTAAGTCCATTTTGACTTCATAAGTGATTGATGCTTAGTCAGAAAAGCCTCTCATCTAGACTACAATTTCACTTCTTTTCTCTTTCCAAATTGACATTTTATTTCTCCTTTAGTTCATTTGAATCATTTTAGTGACCCTTAATTTATTTAAGCTTAAATGTATTTAATTTATTTAATGGGCTATTCTGTAAGATACTGAAAGACAAAGGGAACAGAAGGGAAAAGACTCTTTTAAAGTGTCACTCTGCTTTATAATGAAAACTTTATCAGATTCCTTATTCTTCACACGCTTTCCAACTAAACTAATTTGCAATTCTAATACTTTCTTTTCCAACTGTCAGGTACTTGCTGCATAGAAATATGCAAGACAGCTTTTAATTCCTAATGCCTGTTATATCATCTACAGTAATAACAGATAAATAAAGAGGCAAAGGGAGCTCAGCCAGTGGCTTTGTTGGTGAGCCAATACATTGTGGGAACTGACATTTAAATGAAGCAGAACAAACAGAGGGTTTGCAGTGCATACCTACGCAGAAATGCCACGATGCTCTGCTGAACTCAGACGAAGCAGCAAACGGTTAATATCCCATCTCCAGGTTATCCAGGCTGTGTGCAATGTGACTACATTCTACTACCCAGGGATCATGTTTCGTGAGGATACTGGAGAGGAAGCAAATGAACTGTGCAAATCAAAGGAAAATAGCAGAAATAAACTATTAAATTATATCCTATTTCATCCCCCAAGCCGTGCTAAAACACCACTGAAATGTTCCCACTGTCTCGACAATGAATAAATGCTGCAGCACAACTGACCAGCAAGGATTGGGTGAAATTTATCACAACGTTACTAGAAATGTTTATTCTAACAACATGATCATTAGCAAAAGAGTGCCTACTCTATAATTTTGAATTTTTAAAGAGATTCATAGAGTTACCTTATATTCACATACAGCGGTGTGCAATCCTGTGTGCTTGAATGGAGGAATCTGTGTACGGCCAAACATGTGTACGTGTCCTTATGGTTTCTATGGGCCACAGTGCCAGAGAGGTAAGAAAGTTCTATTTATCATCTTGATAAAGGATCCAGGCTTAAAATATAAACAGCAGCTTATATTGCTACCTGCCCTCAGATGAAGTATATCCAGAGACTTTCCTTGTCGTAACTCCCTCTGTGCTCCTTTGATGTTACGGTCTGACATGACTCCGCATTATACTGTTCTTAATGGTATGGTGAAGGACTGAGCACTTCTTTATGATGGCATTAATAACAACAAAATGATTAATCTAAAATGATCTGAAGTCAGTGATATCACTGATTAGCAACTATTCAATTAAACATTTAAGCATGGCTCTACTTTGTTCTATTTGCTTATTCTACAGTGTGTACCATAATGTGTTTCAGAGCCAGATGACAATTTATCCTCAAATGGGGCTCACAATATCACTTAATTGGCCATCCTAGAGTGCAGTGGATGGGAGACTTGTTAGGACTTCTTCAGATCCCTGCTCAAAGCTCTGATCAAATACTGCTCTGCCTGCCATAGAGCAGGACCCGAGTTTGAATTCCTGTCCTAAAGGGGAGAGCTCTAAACTGAGACTAACAGCATCTTGGGCTTCTTGCTCACTTTGTACTGCAGAATTCAAATTAATTAGTACCTTAACTAGCTATTAGCTCAGGGAGAACAGACAGGAGAGAGGAACTTATGTTTAGAGCTCAAATAGCTGGAAAACCCCTGTGCTTATACCACTTTTCAAATTTTGAGCATGGCTCTAATAACCCCTCCTGAATCTGGGAATATAAATACACTGTTATTACCAAATCTGGACTATTTCAGTGCTAAAAGTTCTTTCCTCTTTCTCTCTCTGTTTCCCTGGAGTTCCTAGATGAATGCAAACCCGATGCGTATTTTTTGCAAGTGAATGATTCACACACAAAAGTCTAATTGCAAATGGAGCTTGCTGGAAGCTCTTTGTTTTTGTGATGTTGGGGTGAAGGACAGAGTGAAAATAATACAGACTCTGTAATTTGATGATGTTTCTCTTGAGGTTGAACATGGAGGGTGATTTTCAACATGTAGGTGATTTAGAATTTTTATCCTTAAGTGTTATGGTTTACAACTAAAACTTGAAAATAAATATCTGCTTTTGTGATAAATATCTGCATTTGTGGGAGATGGGAGTGGTATGGGGAGATAGGGGATGGATGCTGAAGAAAATCAAAGCCCTTCCTTCTGCTTCATTGAGGAAAGGGGAAGAAATAGCAGCAAAAACAAGTTAGCAAATACCAAACACTGATCTCTATTTTAAGGGCAGAAGCCCTTGAAGAAGCCCTTTAGCTAGAGAGTTAAACACCTAAGAGGTTCTCAGGAATATTTCGACCATTTAACTGTAGGGATCGTTAGGTGCTAGGAGTTATGTCCCACATTCCTGCCACAAAGAAGACAGAATCAGGATCTCCAGCTAGACATCTGCCTGAATTGTCCTTTGGAGACACACCTTCTCTACCCTGACTAAAGAAAAAAGTCTCTGCAGATTCATCATCCAACATAGGCACCTAAATAAGAAGCCTATATTTAGGTAATGTTGATTCCCTGTGTGATTTTGGTGCACAAAACATTTGTTTTCCTTTCACTAGCTGTTTGTATTCCCCCTTGTAAGAACGGTGGTCACTGTGTTCGAACCAACGTTTGTTCCTGTACCGAGGGATACACTGGAAGAAGGTGTCAGAAAAGTAAGTTACAGACTTTCCTTTCCTTTCCAATGTTCTCTGACTCATAAACAGTTTTTCTCCTTTTTGTGCACGTTCAATAGTGTATTTAGCCTGAATTTATGCCATGATCTCCTATATTTCGGTCAGAGCACATATAGCACTGTGTTATGTCTAAAACCAACTTATCAATTAGAAGAGCATTAAGTCAAGTCAATGTTGGGAGTAGAACATTTTGCTAGAATCCTCTCTAAATATTTCATGCATTCAAAATGAGTAAAACTCGTATTTGGAGATGAATTAATTATTTTGCATTAAAGATTTTTGGGGAAAAAAACTGAAGCCAAAGGCAGAGCAGCTGAGTGAGATCCTTCAAAATATTAGAACATCACACTGCTAGCTTAATTAAGATAGCTGGTTAATAATACTTCAGCCTTGCCTTTGTTCTTGTCACTGAAAACTCCCTCTTCACTTTAGCATCAGTATTCATATTCGATTCTTCTATTCTTATGGGGAAATAGGTTATTTTGGCATTTTTACAAACTCTATTGCTCAACAACATCTGTCACCTAGGGAGTTTATGATATGTATGTGAAAATTCTTTTCTTTTCTTTTTTTTTTTTTTTATTATTGCTTAACCAGTTTGAAATTGGCAAAAGGGGAGCTGTGAAAACAACCATTCTTGGCAGGAAGAATCTGTACATTTCCAGAGCACTTTATGTCTCTCACACACAGAGAAAAAAAGCTAGTAAAAAACTCCTTCCGGCAACAAAAGCCCTCTCAATCCCCATACTACAGCTCTCCCCTCCTTCAGTAGGGAGAATCACGATGCACAGTTCTGCCTGGCTGCAAAGTACACAATTGAATACTCTGTTCTGGCAGGAACAAGCTGGAGGGAAGAAAGGAGGAAAAAACCTTATGTTTGGCATCTTGTTTTTGAAGTTAGAGAACATTAGAAAAGTGCTGTTTCCAGCTTCAAACATATTATCACATCTCCAGACAGTTCAAAGGAAAAAGAGGTGATCGTGACTGCAGTCTAGGAAAGGGCTCCCTTAAATTCTCTGTTACCAACCCACAGGATGTTTCTCTCACTTTCCAAAAGTTTATGAGGTTTTGTTGCCTATCTTGGTATAATCTTTAGGAAAAAAAAAAAATCTTTCTGATATGATGAAAATGTTTTTGTTCTGTCCAATCTCAGACTCCATTCTAATTCAATAATCACTATATATTTTGTTTTCTTTAACCGAGTGTCATAAAACCTTATAGAAAGGACCTGTGTCTGTAAAGAATGAAGAGAAACATGATTAAGTAGAAGGCAAATGCTACTTTTTGCTTACTGTTACTGGCCACTGACTGTTAACCAGTAAAAACTCAGAATAGTTTTGGTTGGAAGGGACCTTAAAAATCATCTAGTTCCAACCCCCTGCAAGGGGCAGGGACACCTCCCACTACACCAGGTTGCTCAAAACCCCACCCAACCTGGCCTTGAACACTCCCAGGCATCCACAATCTTTCTGGGCAGCCTGTTCCAGTGTCTCACCACACAAAGAACTTCTTCCTAATATCTAATCTAAATCTACCATCTTTCCGTTTGAAACCATTATCCTTCATCCTATCACTACACCCCCTGGTAAGTCCTTCCTCATCTTTCCTGTAGGACCACTGCTATAAAGTCTCTCTGGAGCCTTCTCTTCTCCAGGCTGAACAACCCCACCTCTCAGCCTGCCCTCACAGGGAGGTGCTCCAGCCCTTTGATGTTAAGCAAAGTTTCTTTTTTCTTGCTTAAAATCAACTGCACATGGGATGAGTATCACGATCTATAGAAAGAAGTACGTTATTCACAAGCTTTTCATAATAAGCAGTTACTGTTAGAGCTCTGTATCTTATCATTGTTATCAGATGAAAGAGCTTCTCTCTCCTCTACCAGAGGATCCAGATTTCTCCTCTCCCCTGGAACACAGGACTGCAAATGGCAGAAGTAAGTCTCGGGTGACCTCTGCAGACCTTACCCCAAAAACAAAATGAAGAAAATGAGTGCTCCCATCAGTTGGAGGTTGCTCTCAGTCCCATTCACTCAAGTTCAAACGCAAAAGGCATTTTAGACCTTTTTTTTAAGGCATGATTTTATATTATTTTCAATCAGACATTGACCTGATGGGTGGATAGCTGGCATATATATCACACACTTAAAGGCTAAGCATATACATAGACATGTGTTCCTCACTCATCAACACATAGACAAATGAAAATGTGGAAAGTATACTCCCTGCATGAAGAAGTTCCACTACTTAAACTCTTCTTCTTAAATAAAATATATCAAAAGTATCAAGATATCCAATTTACATTCCAAAAAAGAGCTAGTATGTCATGTAGCTCATTCTGTCTCATTTGTAGTGTCACTAGCAGTATATATAAAAATATATATATCTACATTTAATTTTAATAACCCTGTGGCTACTTGAGCCACTGACTCTGTAGGGGTGAGATGAGCCCCATGGGCTGTGTGCATGAGTGCTCAGAAACCCAGCTGGGAGACAACCCAGGCAGTGCTTCTGCAGACCTTCCTGGGAAAGGTAGGGCTAGAGGGAATCCAAAATAGAAACAGTAGATTTCTACTTTACAGAGAGGAATTTCTCTGGATTTGAGCATCTTTTTTGTTTGTCTTTAGGGACACCATGTTCCCTAAATCACAAAGGATATTATAGTTGTAATATAATAATCATAGAATGGTAGGGGTTGGAAGGGACTTCTGGAGATCAAGTCCAACCCCCTGCCAGAGCAGGAACACACAGGGCAGGCCCCACAGGAACAGATCCAGGCAGGTTTTGAAAGTCTCTAGAGAAGGAGACTCCACAACCTCTCTGGGCAGCCTGTTCCAGGCTCTGTCACTCTCACAGAAAGAAAGTTTTTCCTCATGTTGAGGTGGAACTTCCTGTGTTTCACCTTGCTACCATTACCTCTAGTCCTATCCCAGGGCACAACTGAAAAGAGACTGTCACCATCTACTTGACACCCACCCTTCAGATATTTGTAAACATTCATAAGATCCCCTCTCAGGCTTCTCTTACAGGCTAAACAGCCCCAGGGCTCTCAGCCTTTCCTCACCAGAGAGATGTTCCAGTCCCTTCAGCATCCTTGTAGCTCTCCATTGGATTCTCTCTCTAGTATTTCCCTAATATACCATAATGTTTTGTTGCCGTCCAGCAAGATCTGGACAGAGTGGAGTGCTGGGCAAAGGCAAACCTAATGAAGTTCAATAAGGGCAATTCAAGAGTCCTACACTTGGGGAGGAATAACACCACACACCAGTACAGGTGAGGGATTGACCTGCTGGAAAGCAGCTCCATGGAGAAGGACCTTGGAGTCCTGGTGGACAATGTTATCCATGGAACAGCAATGTACCCTTGTGGCCAAGAAAGCCAATGGTATCCTGGCTTGTACAAATAAAAGTGTGTCCAGGAGGTCAAGGGAGGTTCTCCTTCCACTCTACTCTGCACAAGTGAGACCATATCTGGAGCACTGTGTCCAGTTCTGGTCTCCCCAGTTCATGAGGAACAGGGAAATACTAGAGAGAATCCAATGGAGGCTATGAAGATGCTGAAGGGACTGGAACATCTCTCTGATGAGGAAAGGCTGAGAGCCCTGCAGCTATTTAGTCTGGAAATGACCAAGAGGGGACCTTATGAATGTTTACAGATATCTGAAGGGTGGGTGTCAAGTAGAAGGGGCCAGTCTCTTTTCACTTGTGCCCTGTGTGTGGTACCTTCCAACTTCTACCATCCTATGATTCCATGATTCTGAGAAAAACACTTCCTTGTGAGGGTTTTTATCATAATTTGAATTGTTCTTTGCTCTCCAAATATGAATTTGCAGCATCCTTAAGTTCCTTTACACTTCTGGTACAGTTTCAAAAGCCTCTGACAGCAAATCAGCTTTACTACGTACTTACACTGAGTCTCTATTCTTAGAAATTTTGGGTGCCTAATAAAATCTACCAAGATAGGGTAAGTAAACTTAAGACTAAGAAAGACAAGTCTGAAAAAGTTTCTCACCCATGTATTACATGCAGAGCAGCCTCACATTCTTGATCTTTAGTTTGGGAAAAGATTTGTGAGTTTGAAAAATTTCCCATGAACCATGAAAACTGAGAAATTGTCTTTCCAGAACCAGTGATCTGGACAAAAACATTACCTTCCTGAACCTGCAGTGACTGCTGGAAATTGGCAGTCTTTTCAATTTTATGATTTATACACAGCAGCACACCATTTTTACACACTTATCTCTGAAACCTACCAATAATAATATGAATTGCATCAGCAAACCCTTAGATATGACATGGAGTCAGAGCATGGGGAAAATTCCACACCAAGCACAGTCCTAATTACAGTAGGAATGCTACAGTTCCCAAGTTCACGGTAACATAACACACTTCTGGATGACCCCTTTGATGAAGTTATATGATGTCAGAGAAGCCAGAAGTACTTGAATGCCCATCCTGGAAATCATTTACACGTCAGGGTTGTTCGTAATGTGTGAAACCAATGTTTTGTAATGTAGATGTAAGCAGCAGCCGCCGAGTGGGACATACATTTGTCCTTGTGATGAGTCAACATAATAAGAATAGTAATATTTGTGGGTGTCTGTTTCTTCAGTAATTAACGTTCAAAAATACTTTCTTCATCTAAACAAGTATCATAAAAAGGCACCCTAATATCCAAAATGGAAAGAACAGAATAACAAACTCACATACACTAAACCAATTGTCTGTTTGTCATGATAGCAGCTTCATGAAGCTTTTTTTTTTTTTTAGGTAGGAACCGTGTTTAAATATAAAAATAAGTCCAGTCAGTTTCTTGGTTACTTACCGCTTGGATATTTTGGCATTGTTTCCACTGCTTTTGGATATTTCTCTTTCCTTCTTAATATCTCACCTGCATGGACAAAGAAACAAAAGCTTCTGTTTGCTTTTGGCAGCTTCAGATTCTCAATTGAAGGTGATAATTAAAACTAAAATCCATGGCAGCCAATCAAAGACAGGTCATTTCTAAACTAAACCCAAATACGCTACTGGTGTATTTTAAATACACAGCAACATGCCTTGGCATTTTCACTTCCATCCCTGTATAGTTTGGTATTTCTAATACTCTCTGCCTGACAGCCAAAGAAGTACAGGACAGAGCAGCAGCACCACATCTTTGCCCTTCAGGTTCTCTCTTCTTTGCTTCCTTAGTGTAGGGAGGAAATCATTCAGTTGTGTTTGCTTTCTATGTAAATAAACATATGCACAAAAAAAAGAGTTAATCAGTGAGGTCTGATTGGCTGCCAACTGAAATATAAGGCTTTGCCTGGTGTGTTTACTGAAAAATAACTGCCTGGTGATTATGCAAACCAGACATCCCCACCCAGGACGAGCGGGTGTCAGAGCTGACAGTGAAATGTATGGTTATGCCTCAGCAATTGTACAACCTTGTATCCTCACTTGCCGTGCATTGTTTTCAGTATAATCAGTCTTGTTGAGTGGAAAGAGGCAAATGCTGGCACTCTCTCAAAATAAAATATATTTCTGGATCAACTTTGCATCAAACAAATATACTCTGTGTTAATACCAAAGGAAAGCTGTTCGGACAGGGTTTCACATTCCCTTTTGCAAAAAATGCACAGCTGTCACAATCCTGGGATATGGCTCCTGTTTGTGGGGCTATAAAGCAGCATTTACACTGATTTCTACAACTTCTTTACCAAAAAAAATAAAGAATATAGGTTAGATTTCATTTATTTACTACATGTATTTTCACAGGACTGCTTTGGAAACAAGTCTTAAAAGAGGAAAGCTTATTAAAACTGAGTTTTCTTGTGAAGGGTTGGAGAGAAGGGGAATAAAAAGAGAAATTCCTGGGACCGCACATTTATCCCTTTCTCCACTATCTGCTTCTAGTGAGTTCATCTCTGAGCAAAAAAAGGCAAACCACAGCTCCCTCTGGAGCTCATCAGCAAGCAAAGGTCACACAGGAGAACAGCGCTGAACATCCTCCTCCACCCTTCTCCAGAACACCAAGCCCACCTCCAGCCTGACCTTGGCCTCTTCCAGCAGCATACCTTCTCGCCGCTCATCTCGCAGCCGGCTAGCTGGGCTTTACACACGGTTTAAAACATGTTCCTGCATGCATCTATTTTATTGTGTCAGGCCAAATCCTGCCGACTTTCTATCACATAAATCATCGCACTGACATTAGGACTTTGCAGATTGGAGCTCAAAGTTAGCTGATAACTATTTCTCCATTTCAGTAATTCCTGCAGGCAGGATTTATAGCCGATACACAGGCGCTAGATAACTCATGCTCATTCTTCCAGCTCTGCTTGCTCCTCTTCCCTCCCCCTCTCTCTTTCTTTCCCAGTACCATGAGGACTGTACTTGCATGAGAGCTAGAGGCAAACTAATTGGAAACGTGCGCACTGGGTTTCAAAGGCAGCTTTTTGCTAAGCAATGTCACATTATGAAAGTCACTGATTTCCCATATTCCAGCCTCCCTATGTTACGTGTCTGTACATTATTTCCTTGCCAGCTGCATAAGCAGGAATTCTTACTGCTCAACAAATTAGAATTCCACCAAGTTATCATCCTGACAACAGGTGATATATCCTCTGGAATATCTTCACTGAGTAGGCAGATTGACTCGAGCTATCCAAAATCAGTTTGCAACCCAGAGGTGCCACACAACTGAGAGGCAACAATCCACGTATCTCATCTAAGTGGATGGAGTAATCATTTGCGTTAGACTTCCTTTTCACACGTCAAGGCTGTGCTCAAAGGCAACAACTATTTTTCCAGGATTTCTGGATGGACAATATCCTCAGATAGTGGGTGTGTAGAAATAAGTAAACAGCTGCTCATAGCAGAGAGACTTGTAACTTACTGGTAAAAGCATTAGTTCTGTGACAGAAGTAGAAAGATTGGCAGGTTGGCTTGTTGACTGTTTGGTGCACAGTCTGGAGACACACGAAAAGGAAACATTGGTCTCAGTTCTTACTTGATTTTCCAGCCTGTGTAACAAAATTGGTTCCTATTAGATATCATCTTCCTTCCGTGGGTAGGAAATACAACAGAAGACTAAGAAAAAACCCAGGGCTACTACTGTCTTTCCCATTCAGCTGAACACAACATGATCCATGCATCCTGCCTGGGGGGAACAGGGAGAGATCTGACTTCCCAGAGAAAGGGAGAGAGCCAAATGGGAGACAGTCACTGAAGGTGCAACCTGGTTTGTGGTCTCCTCTCAGAGCAGTGCTCCTCTCTGCTCACTCTTAGTAAGGATTTGTGACAAAACCATTAGCTGGCCTTTCTTAAAAGCTGCATTTTGTTCATGCATATGTAGCTGGTGCATTGATTTTAATAGGGGTTTTGAGCACATACAGTTGTCTGAATTTATTCTGCAGGAAGAGAACAAGAATATATCTGGGTAAGAACTGAATATATATCCTAAATAAGCCCAAAAGCCTTATTAAATTTTTATTCATTCCATAAGCAAAATACTCACAGACTACAGCATGAACTTTACCAGGGTAGAAAATCTAGATTTTGAGCCAGTATTTCTTTACTTGTATTTTAAAGACACTAAAGAAATGTTTCAGATCTGCTGCTGTATGTAAACACGTACTTAAAGAGAATGAATTCCTGAATTACTGCTTTTCTCTTTGCACTGGGCTTCTGTGTGAGGATAAGTGCTGTTTAACATGATCCAATTTCTGACTGGTTTAAGAAACAATACTTTGGGGGGTCTATTTTTAATTAAAACATTTTTAAAACGTCTCTTAAAAAAAGGGTCATGGGATATACCACCTGAAAAGGCTGGAGGATGGACAGTTCTGGAGATGAACGTTGTCTGTTTATCCACAAAAAGACATTGGCAAGACAACCCTCTCCTCTGAGACAGATAATAACAGGATGACTAACAGAGGAACACAGTGCCAATGCCGACAGCAGTCCTCTTCTGACAACCTGACAAGGCTCCTACCTGAGGTCCTCACGCTTTGGCTGGGTTATCAACTGTATCACAGTGGCCTGTGGATGATTGTGTTCTCAGCTTGAGACTGTCTCCCATGCCACTGCAGCTCTCTTCAGTTACCCTACCTGAATCTCCCTTTTTCTTTGCGCAGATGAAAATAAACCAAATTACATCAAGCACAGGTGATGGCTTAGCCCACTCAGCACAATGAAAACGTGCCTAAGTGGCAGGTTATCCTGCAAGCACAGAAGCTGCAAAAACAATCAGCAGAGGAAAACAATGTATATGAGATCCTCTTTCACTTCTTATTCAGGCATGACAAGAAAGCAGCTCAACAGAACAATTTATACACATGCTGCAATGGTTCACTGACCTAATAAAACACTGAGCATTCTTCAATGAAGAGAAAATGTTACCAAATCCAAGACCCTAACAAGATGGGAATAGAAGCTGTGCCGAGAGTATACTTTACAATTCCCCATATTAATTATATACTAACAGTTGCAAAGATGAGAGTAAAGTATAGCTATAGTCTCTTCCAAATTAATAGTGTTGCAATCAGACTAAAACCAATCAGCAAATGAGAAAAGGGTTTTGCTAACGACCTCAAAATCTGACAGTTCTTAGCAGAATATTCCACAAATGTATAAATGTACATCTGCACACGCTTGCTTTGTTTATAACGACCTTCATTCTGAAATATGCTGAAATATTTTACAGCTATCCAAATATCACAGCAGTGTATCTCTAGAAAGATTTTCACCTGGCAAGAAACAGTAGGCAAGATGAAGATCAGAAGACCAAGAGGAAGAAACATTTCAGTCCAAGGAGAGTGGAGAGTCCCCAGTCTGTACCGGAGTAACAAACCCTCATTGGTTTCCACGGCTTCCTGAGGTTTAGGAGTTTTGCCTACCACACTACCTTTTGGAGGTACAGATGAAGCGATCAGGATCCTCTAGAAATGATAGACAATGTTACCATCTGATGAGAGAGACACGACAGCAAACAGGAACACGGTACATTACACACCGACACTCACAGAGTTTAGTCTAGCATCTCTGTAGTTTTGCCATACAGTATTAATTATTTTTGCAATTTTCCCTGAACACCTAAATTAGATTTATTTCCTCTTTTAATATCTCTAAAATGCCCATATGTATATCAGACTACACATCAGAATGAAGACAAGACATAATTAGTCAAAGAACTGGCATTCCACTGCTATCTATAAGGTCTACATTTTTTCAGACTCTTTTCTTCTGAAATGTGTGCTAGGTCATGCAAACTAATTCATATTGCTAGAGCCGTGTGGTAAAGTGTATATATTATAAATGCAAACTGTCACCACACCCATCACAATTACATTTACAGCTCCCTCTGTGTCTTGTAGTAATTTGTTCTCCTGCACTGCATCCCTCAGAGGTTTCTACTAGATTATTTTTACTATTCAGAAAGGTAATTTATTGAAGAAGTGCTTTGCATCTCTGTCAGAGATACGTGAAGCAAGAAATAGGGATGAGTAAACCTCAAAATGATTGGTAGCTTGCTGTGGATAAGGATCCAAATTTTAGAAGAACCTTGCACAAAAACTGCAAACAATTTTATTCCATGACAAGTATTCCTTCTTCTTTAAATTTAATTTGTGGCTATAATTACTGATATTCAATGGATCACACATCCGAGGTTACTCGGATAGAGCTTGGAGATAAAGTTATCTTTTTACTTACAAATCTACATTAACATAGATGAAGAAATTCAGAGAAAATCAAGCTCTGGAACAACATACAGACCTAAAACTCAACACAGGCAAAACTAGTTCCTTACTGCCCTTGGAAGCAGAAAAAAAGGGGACTGAAAATTGCCTGTGTCCCGAATCCATAACATGTTTTTCAGAGCTGTGTGCATTTGGGACCTTCACAGCAGCAGATGTATTGGTACATCCATCTCGCTAATGATCTGTTGAGCATCAGTTATACCCTCTAAAGGGAAGAAGGACATATTTTACCTTGACTAGTTTCTGCTAGTGTCAGGGCAGTAGAATCCAAACAACACTGTCCTTTGTTAGAAATACCTTTTTTGGCCAGAACACACCGATTTTGTGATTAATTTTTGCAAAGGACTAAAGATCATTCAGCAAGATCAAATCTTTATTTGGAGTCTAGAAGCATCCAACCAATTGTTTCCTTACTGCAGCCAGGATAATGTTTCATTCGAGCAGTGCTGCTGGGATGCATATTGCATCCTGAGATGCGGAACCTTCTTTCCAGTCAATCAATTGAATCGTGTTTATTGCGTGAAACTGCTGACCTGACCTTCCAGTTCCTGTGATATGAAAAAGACCAGCAACATCCCTATATTTTAAGGCTGCAGTCTCATGATTGCGCTATTCCTGGCACAGAGCTTCTCCCTGATTTTTGTGGTTTATCAACAGAGGATGTGTATTACCTATAAACATTGGAAAAGGACTAGAAGTGCCAGTTTTAACACCAGCCCAACTGCTTTCACATCTATTGGTTTCATTTCTGTTCTCAGCTTGAGTTCTGTCATCTGTATTTTCCTGACAAGCCCAGTTAGTGTTATTTTTAAATGTCCCATGCTCCGTGTCCTTACTATGTTGTATCTCTCCAGCTACAGCTCTTTGTTTTGGAGAATGTCACACCAAATCAAGATAACCACAAAGCAGAAAGAAGAAAATGAACATTAAACCAACATGAACACACACAAAAGCCAAAACTGCGACTGATCAAGCTTCCTACTCCTCAAATAGCAATAGAGCAAGTGGAAATATGCACTAGACCCACAGAGAAGTCAGTCCAAAACCAACAGCAGCCAGAAATAAAGTCAGTGCCTGTGAATTACATACAAATGACAGCACGGGGATGGTGACTTAAAGGATACATTGAAGTATATATCTACCAGTAGGTGTTCTTTTGGCTGCATTTCTGTGTTCTTTGTCAGTAAAGCTGTAGCCTGATGCATTACCTTAGCTGGCCCACACAGATGTTACTGCTTGAGGCTATTTTCTCTCTTCCATCCACTGGCAAAATGCATCCAGAAGCAGGTCAATTTTCGTAGCTTCTACAGGGCATTACCAAAAAAAAAAAAAAAAAAAAAGAAAGAAAGAAAAAGAAAATAAAAAAGTTGTCTTTAAAAACTACATCTTCTAATCAGCACTGCAGTGGGATGCACTGTCTCCTCATCAGCAGCATGGCTCAGGATACATGATGACAGGCAATTTTTGATTCAGAAATAGTCTGTGCAGTCTCACTGTCAAGAAAGGACATGGATGTTCAAGTGCGGCAAGGCATATTCCTGAAACATTGCAGAGGATCTCTTTCTGCCTAGATTTTAGGAGCCTGATTTAATATTCCCTCTGTTTTGACTTTATGAGGGTGGTGATGAAGACTGTTGTATTTTAATGAAATTAAAAGCTCTCTTCTCACTACTTATTATCTACTTCCAGTGAGAAAAGATGTAATGGGGTACTTGTATCAAAAGGTGGCTTAGGTTCAACTTGAATATTTTTTGGCTGCTAATCCACAGAAGCAGTGGGAGTCTGAGGGAACTGTCTGCCTTCTTTTAATCACTGTAAACTAATCTTCGACAACTGTTGGCTAATATTGTGACTGTTTGTTAGAACAAGAGGTTACTCCCAGTTGCTTCTAGTATGTGCAGTCCAGAAAAGCATGCCCCATGCTTTACTTTGCCCCCAGTCCCTTTTGGCTTTGCATAGCAGGGATATTTTTCTTAATACTCTGTATGTTTTGAGGAAACTGTTACAGCAAATCAATGGCAAAAAGGGCAGGCAAAGGAAGACACTGAAATTGTAGGTGTCCATTGATGCTGCTGCTTACACCAGGAGGATCTACTTGACTTTACAGACAACATTTAAGGTGTTGACTGGGGTGTTTCTTAGAATTTTAGAGTAATGCCTGGAAATATTTATGTTACAGGAAAATTCTTCCCTTTGGCTGACAAAGCAGGAGGTCTATGGTAAAGATATTAGGGCTGAACAGCTGAACTGTGGAGCTCCAAGGAGTTTGATAGAAAGGTTGCAAGAAGCACTTCCCTGTGTCAAGTCAGCCTAGAAGGGATAAGCTATGAAAAGGGTCACGGGAAATTTTAAGTGGTTGTAAGGTCAAAATGCATTAAAGTGATCAAAGAGAGCTGCTGCATAAAACAGAAAACTGAGTAACTTGCAAATGCCTTTCAGTGCACAGAAGAATTGTGTACATTTTATACCATGTTCTGCACAACACCTATGTTTATCTTAACACCTGCAGCTGCTTGTTACCTTATCAAAATCACTCCTCACCTGAAAATCAGCATGGAATCATGCTTTTTCTTTAACCTGCATCATCACCTTCAGCATAGGCTTACTTTATCTAACTTACCAGTTTTGGAAAACATATTATGTAAGTCCTTTCTAGTTTTAAACAGTGGCCTTATAGAATTGTGACCTGTTACAGAACTGAGTTACTCCACTGCATATGACATTCTGTGCTTCTGTTCTTACTGAAGAGCATGGAAATGTCAGTGGTGATGGCAAGGGGAATGGGATTAGGGCTTTAGTGATACTTAGTGACTGCCAAGAAGCTTGTACTCAGGATGTGGTGATAGTAGAGAACTCTCCCTACTCCCAGAGATACATTCAACCAAACTGCAACAAAGGGAAGACACGAATGTGTTTGTATCCATGTCATTAGGGCTAATCCCCAAAGGCAGGTGGAAAACCTATCAAACCACTGCTGTCTTTGGGTCAAGATGACAGGCCTTTTATAACGGGAGGGAAAAAAAAAAAAAGAGTCTTTTCAAAGTCATGCCAGTACCCAGGAGGATTACAATAATAACAATTTGCTCTCCTAGTGTCTGATAATGTATTTAGTTTTCCTGTGAGAGGCTGTAACATTTTTGTTTGCTATTTTGAAATTGGAGCTTCTCCACAGAGGCCAAGGAGTGGGACTAGAAAGGATCCAAACTAGTTATCATTAACAAATGTTGAAGTCTGCCTGATGGGTATTGAGACGGAATTGTATTTAAGAAAGTTAAAGAAAGGGAGAACAAGGCAGAGGTGTCAGACAGGAAGAGAGAAGAGATGACACTGCATTCATTTACATATAAGTGCTCGTGAATTTCCTAATAGGAAGAGAAAGTATCTTCCCTGAAGGGGAGGCAGTCAAAAAG
Organism: Ceryle rudis; assembly: GCA_033439905.1. Classification (NCBI taxonomy): domain Eukaryota; kingdom Metazoa; phylum Chordata; class Aves; order Coraciiformes; family Cerylidae; genus Ceryle; species Ceryle rudis. The sequence continues at coordinate 127,142 of JAAGNO010016167.1, forward strand.
TGTCCCTCCAGTTCAGAAAAGGTTTGTTGCTTCCCTTAGTTCACTCCGAATTGAACTCCTTTGGATTTATCATTGAAGAAAGAGATGTTATAAGCAATAAACAACATAAAGGAAGTTCATGCTTTATTTTCACACCTACTTCTTCATTTACAAGGCAGCTGAACAAAGAGAGAAACAGATCCCAAGTTGAAAGTCAGTTGGAATTGATAAATTTTAAACAGATCATGACTGGATCACACCTGTCACTTATGGGGGGATGAAGGAACATGTTGAAAGCATATGGGTGAGAATGAAGGGTAGCACAAATATAGTCAAAACTCTTGTGGTTGTCTACTACAGACCACCAAACCAGGAAGACGATGTCGATGAGGCCTTCTACAGACAGCTGGAAGTAGCCTCAAGATCGCATGCCCTGGTGCTCATGGGTCCTTCAATCACCCTGATATTTGTTGGAAAGGCCACAAAGCTAAGCATACTCAGTCTAGAAGGCTCTTGCAGTGCTGATAACTTTCTGATGCAGGTGGTGGAAGAGCCAACAAGGAGAGATGTGCTGCTGGAACAAGTTCAGTTAGACATAAACTGAAAACTAAAAGTTAATGAAAAAGCATACTAGCTTGACTCCCTGTACTTGAAGGAAGAAGTATGTTGTTCTACAACCTAAAAAATCTGCTATCAGTACAAAACAACCAGGAGTATCTCAAAAATGTAATTGTTTTTATAAAGTTAAAAATACAAAGAAAAGGTAAGCAACCAAAAAAAAAAAAAAAAAGGACAAATACCCATGGGAACAAGAAAGGACCCATGGGAACAAGTGCTCTGTGCTTCTAGTTAACTTTTCTTGGTTTTACTTTTCAAGGGGCAATGGGAGGACATTGTCCAAGTTCTATATGATCACAAAATCAAATTTTTAGATTTTCTGCTGATTTTGGGACAGCAAGTTAGCACTGGGGACACTATGGTGCATAAATATCACAAAACATAAGGTCATTTGCAAACTAGAACCAGATTTTATGGTTTGGGATCATATTTTCTAAATTCTGAATATCTGAGCTCTTTCATAATTGAAACAGAAAATCCAACACAACATAAGATTTTAGGTCACAAGTCCATTACTGGAGATGTGAGATCAAAAGGAAGAGAAAAAGGAAGACAAAAATAAAAGATTAAATTATTTCAGAGTTATGATTGCCATGACACTTTGAACTCATCTAGGCTTTAACAAGTGGTTGCAGCAATTTTTGATAGTTTAGCAAGAACTGTAGATCCCTGGTAGGCTTAGTATGCAAAGACCAAGATCATGGCATGGGTTAGGAGCAGAGAAGAAAGAAGGGTAAAGAGGATGATAGTATAAAAGCTTGGATCCAAGCAACCCTTACAAGCGTGGGCAAGTCTGACCCACGTGAGGGCAGGTCACTATGCCGCGGGATGCAGGAGGCTTGGCACAGAGCAAAATGCAGATGTAGCAGCCAACCAAGAGCAGCAATGCAGCGCTGAAAGCTGCTAGCTCAGCAGTATCTGCATTGGAGGAGTAGACTGGGACACAAAAAGCCACAAAGTGATATTTCAATACATCAGAGGAATAATCAGGGAATCTAAATCTACCTATGTAAAATTGCCTGATCATACCTAAGAGGGGAACAAAAGGTTATTCTCCCATGAAATAACAATTGCTATGGTTTTGTATGTTATTTTTTAGTAGTCATTCCTATTTCGAGGATCTTTGCAGGTTTTCAGCTACAGTAATGGTCTGAGGTGGGACTGTGGTAGTTTCAGAGGCCTGTACGTAGTGATGACTTAAAAATCAGAATTACTAGCGCATTAGTATTCAAGTTCTGTTCTAACTGCTGATGTGCCAAAAGACATCGCAACGTAAAGGCTAATAAAGGCACTGTAAAGCTACATTTCAGCTGTCAGCAAGGAGCCTGCTCCCTGACGAGGAAGAGCTGGGTGTTGGACAGACACCCGGCTCAGCAAGCAGGGACGACTGACGCCAATTACCGCTGTCGGTAACGAGTCGCTGGGAAATCCCACTGTGCCTATAAAGCTTTAAACATGGCAGGAGCCAGTCGACAAATATGTTTTCAAACCATCATTGTCGGACTCCTCCTGACTTGACACTCATACTCCTGTCCAACCATTTACTATGTAACACAGCTTTATTGTCTTCCACTCCATTATCAAATGCCCTCCGCCATTTAAAAGGCAAATTATTTCCACTCCCATCATACCAGCACTGCCACGTTTCTAAACTACACCGCCTCTGATGGGTCCTTCCTATACTTACTGTAATAGGCAAAAAGAAACAGGAGATGAGAACCTCAGGTATCTGCCTCTGGCATCTACCTACCTCAAAGCAAGTTGGGATTCCAGATGTTGGACTTGCCAGAACAGTGAGATTTTACTGCTGGGTGTTGTAAAACAGCAATATTGATAAATACAGGGCTTAATCTGAGACATGAAAATTAGTAATTGGATTTCTAATGAAACCTAACAAAGAAATCATCTGGCTTCCTGTGGTTGAAAGAATGACTTAGCTTTCATATTTTATTTGTATGAAAGAAAGTGAAAAGGTAAGTACTTTAACAAATAATGGTGCAAAGGAGCAATGGAAGAATAGATCTATTTAATCTTTACACTTGGTTGAATGCAAAAGCATTCCCAAAATTGTGAAACCAATCTATCCTCTTCAGCTCTTTTCTTATCCAAATGAACATCTGAGAAAATGTTTTCCAATGAGGAAGTGAAAGCTCTAACAAGTATTTGGTCTGCCCGCAGCTGCCTCAGAAAATTTCTTACTTGTTTTCCTGAGAATCATTGTAATTAATGTCTCTCTTGTTTTTCTGGTGAGGCAGCTCTTACTGGAGCTTCCCCGAAAGAGCTTCCACACAAGGCACAGCATTTTGCCGAAGGATTTATAGGAGCTATCAAGCCTCTGTATTTCAGATTCTCAAATCCAAATTACTTTTCTGGTTTTTAATTACAAGCAATTGAACCTTCTGAAAGGCAGTAAGTAAGTATCTAGTAAAGTCTTCTCTCACTTCCCAGCTACCCTGTTCTTCCCTGGAACATCTCTCTTATGAGGAAAGGCTGAGAGTCCTGGGGCTGTTTAGCCTGGAAAAGAGAAGCCTGAGAGGGGATCTTATGAATGTTTACAAATATCTGGAGGGTGGGTGTCAAGTAGAAGGGGTCACTCTCTTTTCAGTGATGTCCTGTGATAGGACAAGAGATAATGGTCACAAACTGGAACACAGGAACTTCCACCTCAGCATGAGGAAAATCGTCTTTACAGTGAGGGTGATGGAGCCTGGAACAGGCTGCCCAGAGAGACTGTGGAGTCTCCTTCTCTAGAGGCTTTCAAAACTGCATCTGTTCCTGTGGGGCCTGCCCTAGGTGTTCCTGTGCTGGCAGGGGGGTTGGACTCAATGGCCTTCCAACTCCTACCATTCTGTCATTTTCTGATTCTATGATTCCCTTGATATGTATCTGCAGGTGTCTGTGATCCCACGTGCATGAATGGGGGGAAATGTGTGCGCCCAAATGTCTGCGACTGCCCATCTGGTTGGAGGGGAAAGCACTGTAACAAACGTAAGCACCTCTACTGCCCGTCACCCAGATTATTACCTAGGCCAGTCAGCATCAATTGTAATCTTCTTTTAATATTAAAAAAAAAAACAATATAGTGAATAGAACCTGCTCTGCAGCATCAGCAGTTTGCAGAAAAACTGTTTTAAGTACAGGTAATACAAAACGCTATAAACATTTGATGCTCACAAAGGAAAAAAGCTGTATAGGGAAACCCTGGTTCTGCTTTGTGCATCTGTCTGATATACAGCTTGTTATAGAAATTCATTTTTATACTATTAAACTTGAAGCATTGATTTTATGTTTTAACTGCTTCACATATTTTGTTATATTTTACAGAGAAATGCCATGTATTTCAAAATATAGAACTATTTAAAGCTTGCTATTAAAGCATTCCAAACTGATATACTCTCAAGGTCACCAGATGCATTTTGGTGAATAATTTGGAGAATGATGTGTTCTTACTCTGTAACTCTACCAGATCTGACTACAGCTACATAAAAATATAATTAAAAAACCCCTCTCACCCTAAAATATTTTCAAGGAATATTTTTCCTTACGTGGCTATTTATTAGCATGATGTTGACAGATAAACTGAATAAATTTATAATCAGGATGACAGACTGTATGTAAACCAGATTAAAATACTGGCTTTTTACCCTTTGGGTCCTGATACTAAATATGATTTCAGAACCAGTGCTTTGAATTTATATCAATAATTTATTCAGCAATTCTGAAGGAAGCCTGTGTCTCTCACACATATACACCAAAATATGTGCGCACTCTTTCAGGATCTCTGAAGAAATAATATATGCAATAAACATATCAAACTTTACTATGAGTATTTACTTATAACATGGAACACATAATATGCATATAAAACATATATCACATGGAGAGTATTCTTAGCTGATGGTGAGCTGAGAGTTAGGGACAGCAAAGCTCCCAGTAGACAGTCATCAAAGATAAATTTCTTAAGAAGCAAATATCAAAGACTCCTGAACAGAGACTACCTGATTAATAGACCATGTTCTCTACTTTAGAAAATAGCCATATGGAATAAAACATAACAGGTCACCTTTCAGACAGACCTTGAACATCCACCTATATCATGTCCATCTTCTCACTTGTTTCATTTCAATTTGTTCAGCTGTTTGCCTGCAGAAGTGTCTGAATGGTGGAGAATGTATAGGTCCAAACATCTGCGAGTGCTCTGGAGGATGGGGTGGAATGCTCTGCCAGACCCGTAAGTGCTGCGTTAGTTACTACAGTTTTGTAACCATACACTTTGCACCAGAGATCTTTACACGTTCTGTTTTCTACCATGTGTATATTGTGTTAGGTTTACAGTTGGACTCCATGATCTTAAAGGTCTTTTCCAACCTAAATGATTCTATTTCATGTAAAGTCAACCATAATGTGATTAGCACCTAAAATCTGCCTCTTATTTGTCAGAACTGTCTTATACTGACAGCAAAACTATTACTTTCAAAGATATTTCTGGACTCAACATCAGCGTGAGAAAGAGACCTGACTCATCTTTTACTCATGTGGATGCTGAGCTCGACTGTCAGACAAAATTAGTAGTCTCTAAATGAAATAATTTAAAATACAAGGTAAAAGAGGTATCAGGGACAAAAGGAAACTGAGTAGTGCATTCTGCAAACCCGAATGGCATTAAGTGCAGAAGGAAATCCTATGTATCTGTTAACCTAAGAGCCTGATCCTGTAAATGCTACACGTTCAGACTGACCACCGAGAAAGGTGGAAGCATTTCCGTGTCAAGGGACTGGAAGAGCTGGAATAGGAAGGGATCCATTTTTGCCTGCTACTTACAGGGTCACTCCAGTTTGTGTATGTTATTAGATTTATAGTAAAAGGGAACGAGGAAAATATCAAGGTAATATCCCCTTTAAAGGGCAATCTTTCTTTCCTCTCACACTCATGGAGCGTAATTACTTATGGAAATCTTTTGTCAGTTAAATCCCAATGGCTGTGTAATTGTTTCTTTGAGCCAGCTGTCTTCTAGTTCAAACATGGTAGTGTTTAAAGTTATTTATTAGTTGATGACATATTCTTGACTCGTTTATTAAATAAACAAATCGTGCTTGTTCCTGTGAAAGGCAAGTAAGGCTGACTGTCATTAACAATTTCTGCTGTCCTATGCAGGCACACAAGCCTATGCAACTTTTTCCATATCTATTTAACCAGCTCCTTTGAAACTTTGCTTCAAATCTGTACACGTGCTAGTCACTCTTTTTATTTCTGCCCATGTTTTCACTGTAGTGGGGAATTAAACCAGCTTTTTGTCCAAAAGGAGCTAGCTGAAACTCTTAGGTCCAACAGCAAACCCAGATAATCACCAAGTGGTTCAATTTCTGGTTTTAAAATAGAAAGAGAGAAGACTATTGTCAGAGACCAAGTGGTGAGGTCTTATATTGTTGCTCCAGGGCATTCACAATGAGGCAGGGAGGAAGCAGGGGAACAAAAAAGTCTTCATCCTCACAGATGTTAGGTATGAAGTTTTGCATAGAAGCGCAACCCCTGAAAGCAAGCCTGGGTTTGTGTTCTAGCAGGAGTCCGTGCAAATCCAGGACTCAGTTAAAAAAATGTATTTATCTGCCTGAAAAAAAAAGAGCCTTCTGAGTGCCTCCCTTGCTCAAAGAAGGGCTCACCTTCGCCTCAGCTCTGGCACTGATGAGCAGGCTGCGAGCAGCAGCAAAGAGGCCTGTAACCATCCTATGCTTACACCTTTTTTGTTGCCCTCTTATTCCTTTGGCCTGTTTCCCATCTCCCACCAGCACATGAACAGTGGGTTGAATCCACACACTCTGCCAGAACCAGTGCATTTCTGGCAAGGAGGCATTGGGTTCATCACACCACTCCCCCATGCAAAACTGCTTTGGCAAATTAAAGCCTCTGAGGTTACCCTGTGCCTGACACCCCCTTTCCTGCTTGGGTGCCTACGTCCAAATCTGTATCAGCAACAAGGCTGAACATGGCCTTGATTTGCACCACTTCAGCTACAGACTTTGAGCAAAACATTCACATCATAAGATAAAGTAGTAGCAATATATATTGTTCATGATATTCAGATGTTATTCCTTATTCTATATTGATTTATCTTATTCCATATTCTATATTGATTTATCTTATTCCATATTCTATATTGATTTATCTTATTCCATATTATATAAAGTCATCATATATTATTCATTATATTGTATATTAATCTATTTATATTATCTATTCATTACTATTTTTCCATATTCTTCATCTAAATTGTTTCCATATCATAATGCAAACATTCCATCACACTTTACAAGTGACAATCCAGATAATAACTTTTCTCAGGAATCACTGTGCCTTCTCCACTATCCAGAAGCAATTAGGGCTGGATTGTTTCTCTGGGCCTTTTTGAAGGGTAGGAGGAGGTTAGATAACCCCAGCTTCATTCTTTTCAGCCTGTGAATTCATGCAGCTGCCCTTACTGAGATGGCAGAGATGGAAACAGAAATAGAGGTTTCGTCTACACACTGAACCCCATTTTTGGCTCATTAACCCCCTGACACACATCCAGTAGGGTGACCAAACCAAAGGATCTACTGAGACTTCCGCTATTTTCTGGACATTTCTCAGAAAGAAATAAATTGTTTCGGTCCTCTATACTGAGATAGCTAGCCAGAGTAGGCTATTAAGCCAACAAAAAAAGACAATGGATAAATACTGACAATTCATCTTGGACATCTGCTTTTGATTTATCTTTAATACAAAACCACAGATCACCTTCATCAGTGCAGTTTCTAAATCACAAATCCTAAGCCTACATGGACAGGTCAAGAAGATGTTTGGAGGCAGCAGTAGATATAGCTGCCACAACAAAATCTTTTCTAAATCTCCAGTTCTCTGTCTTCTATAAAACCAGAAAAGGCAAAACATAACATTCTCTACTTATAGAACCCTAATAATTAATTTCAATACTTACAAGTGCAAATATTGATGTCTCAGATTTACCTGCCAACTTTCACCAGAAAAGAATGGCATAGATCTCTTTCACAAGTGGTAGTCCAAAATGCTTCAACTGTTCAGCAGATAACACCACTGACAGTAACCTAGAGCAGATTTTCAGTTCTGCTGCAATGAAGTTTGGCACAGGCTGAGGCAGAATTATTTTATCTTGAAAATGCTTCAGAGCACAAGACCAGTGTCTGGCTACCACTATACTGCGGAACTTTACAAGAGTATAAGTAGAGACTTTTAGGAGACATTGGTAATGGGTAAAACACAACAGTCCTCTTTCATCAGACCGTAAATAAAGAGGTAAGTCAAGAGAATAGTTTTGTTCCCCACTCATCTGTAACTGAAGAGAATCACTTCTGAAAGAGAATCAATAAAATAGGTCATTTGTCCCAACAAATAAGGTGTACGGTGGAATACACACATTATCCTTGATAAACACCTATGACTTTGATGGTCATAGTTTAAGGAATAACGGTCAAGTTTCAGACTGTGTTGCAAATGCAGGGAAATTACCTGAGGAGGGCAGGTTAAAAAACTGTCATTTGAAAAGGCACATGGAAAACAAGGAGGTGGTTGGTAGCAACCAACACGGCTTCGCAAAGGGCAAATCCTGCCTGACAAATCTGGTGGCTTTTTATGATGGGGTCACAGCAGCAGTGGACAAGGGAAGTGTAGCTGACATCATCTTCCTGGACTTGTGCAAAGCGTTCAACAATGTCCCACAGAACACCTTGTCTCTAAATTGGAAGGACGCAGATCTGATGGGTAGACAACTCGGTGGATAAGGAATTGGCTAGATGGCCACCCTCAAAGAGTTGTGATCAATAGCTCAATGTCCAAATGGAGACCTGTGACAAGTGGAGTCCTAGCATTGGGACTGGTGCTGTTTAACATCTTTGTCAGTGACAGGAACAGTGGGATTGAGGCAGCCTCAGCAAGTTTGTGGGCGGCACCAAGCAGCATGGTGTGGTCAATGCTCTGGAGTGAAGGGATGCCATCCAGAGGGATCTTGAAAAGCTGAAGAGGTGGGCCCACACCAACCTCAACAATGTTCTTCAAGTGCAACAAGGCCAAGTGCAAGGTCCTGCACCTGGGGCAGAGCAATCCCAAGCACAAACACAGGCTGGGTGATGAGTGGACTGGAAGCAACCCTACAGAGAAGGACTTGGGGATGCTGGTTGATGAAGTGCTTAACATGAGCCAGGAATGTGAGCTTTCAGCCCAAAAAGCCAACCATATCCTGGGCTGCATCAAAAGATGAGTGGCCAGGAGGTTGAGGGAGGTGATTCTGCCACTCTGCTCTGCTCTGGTGAGACCCCCCACCAGAGCACTGTGTCCAGCTTGGAGCCCCCAACACAACAATGATGTGGACCTATTGGAGAGGGTCCAGAAGAGGGCCACAAAGATGATCAGTGGCTGGAGCACCTCTCCTGTGAGGACAAGCTGAAGGAATTGGGTTTGCTCAGCCTGGAGAAGGCTTCAGGAAGACCTTATAGTGGCCTTCCAGTACCTGAAGGGGCCCTACAGGAAATCTGGAGAGGGGCTGTTTACAAAGGCATGTAGTAATAGGGTAAGGGGCAATGGTTTTAAACAAGAGAAGGGTAGATTTAGATTAGACATTAGGAAGAAGTTCTTTACTATGAGGGTGGTGAGAGACTGGAATGAGTTTCCCAGAGAAGTTATAGAAAACTCATTCCTGGAAGTGTTTAAGACCAGGCTGGATGAGGCTCAGAGCAACCTGACTGGTCTAGTGGGAGGTGCCCCTGCCCATGGCAGGGGAGTCAGAACTAGATGATCTTTAAGGTCCCTTCCAGTGCAAGCCATTCTATGATGCTACAATTCTACAAGTCTGTGAAATATTCAACATGTCTCTACTATAGGAATAAACAGCTTCATAGATTAGGCTCCCTCCATTAGCACATATTTTCTAACTCTGGTTTTAGCTTTCATGACAGCTACACAAATGTTCAAAAGATTCCTTCTCTGAAAACACGTGAATGGTATTCCAGGATGACCATGTTTTCATCAGTGATTTCCTCCCCACTCCATATTAGATACCCAGTCTAAAGCTCCATGCTTGTGGCTTCCCTTGCCTCCAGCAGTATTAATTCTTTTTTTTTTTTTTTTTTTTTTGAGCTAGAAAACATTAGACCAAAGCAGTGAAGACCTGGGAGTGTAATCTGATTACCCTGACAGATATAGCAAAACCATAACCTGGCAAAGTCAGAAGGCTTCAGGCCAGAGTTACAAGTCTGTTGTTTAAGGCTCCAAATGCAGGATCAAGGTATAATTCTAATAATTAATTATAAAGTATAAGGAGGTTATAGTTGTGAAGGATCTTTGTCATTAAAATTCATGCTGCTATCTTCTGTTCTAATATTATTGAACCCATACTGGCTCTTCATTGCCCTTCAGAATATCTTCTCTTTATTTGCATGTTATAAGTGTCAAGTTTATAGCCTTATAATTTCCTCAACATTCTTCCTCATTCTCCCTCTGCCTTGAACAACATCTCAGACAGGCTTCCTTCCAGCTTTCCTATGTAACCCTTTCAAACCTTCAAAAAGGAAAAATCTTTTAGAATGCAGTTTGCATGTAAATGATAGCTCTGTCCTTTTAACACCCAGGGATAAATCTCTTTCTGTAGTGGGCATTTATTAATTATAATTTTAACATAAGCTTAGCTTATTAAATGTCTTTGCTGAATCTGAACAGTACACTGCATACACAGCCTGTGTCATTTTTAGTGTTTAGTGGCTTAACATCCCTTGTAAATACATTTATGAAATATTCATTTGAACTTCAGCTATGTTATTATCCTCTGTGATTTCAAGTCCAATTTTCTTCCAAAATGTTTTTAACTTTTCTCCTGACTGAGCTCTTGTTTTTCCAAGCATTACTGCAGGAAGCAGTGGGTGGAGTGGGAGAGACAGGCAGGTATCAAAGGATAAAAAAGGAGGAAATCTTTTCCTTCTTTTTCTTTGTTTGCATCAACTGAGAATCAAAGAAACAAGAGAGAAAAAAGCCTGGTAACTTATCTAATGCCTGTTCTTCTACCCATGCACATCAGTGCAGCCCCAGCTGCTACAGGGCCTCCAGAAGAGTGCACCCCTCTTTCCATTACCTGTTTTTGATTTATCCACTACCAAGCTGAAAGGAGAATCAACTTCCATTTTTGCCCAGCCCATGTTCATATCAAATGAATCAATAGCAATAGCACACACAGTTCTTTCTCTCCTAGCTTAATGTACCAGTGGAACAAAACTGGTGTGGGCAGAAGAAGCCCCTTGTGCTGACAATGCACTTCCTATTGGGAAACATTCTTGTTCCAGTGAACGAAACTCTGAGTTTTTCCAGTTATAAATCTGAGTCCTTTCAAAGTTTGTGGAGGAGCTGAAGCAGCAGTTGGCAGATGATGAGCACACTGTTCTAGCTTGAGCGTGATTTCATTCCTTCTCTGTCCCATCTACACCCAGGACTCAAACCTGGGCCTCCCCCTCTCAGAAGAAGGAAAAATTCAGAAGCTTGCAGCTGCCTCTTAAGGAATGTTTTGCACCAGACACCTAAGATGACTAAATTTGCTCCTAAAATTCTTGTTTCAACAATGCAGCACTTTCAGATTTTCAAAAGAGTAGAAATATATCAACTATCTCATATACTAGGAAAGCAAGTCACTACCTCCAGGTCCCTGGAGTCCTACAACAGATAACCACCTGACACAGCTCTGATGATCACCAGCATTTCCAGGTCTCTGTGTGTTCTTGTTCTGGACATGGTACGGGTCAGTAGATTTGACAGAGCATGAACTCTCACTACCTGACTGCATTGGAAAGAGCAGCAGTTTGCCAGGCTGGTTACAGCCTTTCCTTTTTAAGATGTGTAGGGTGGCAATAAATCTGCTTCCTCATTCCTCCACCCCATAGCTGTCAGGCCTGAAGTTCTGTATATGTAGTTAGATTTTAATATTCCCTACTCTGGCAAAATCTCACCCTCCTCACTGAGGGTAAGCTGCCATGACAACCTGATAGAACAAGACCAATACAAATTCCAGATGTAGTGAAACAGCTCATTGCTGGCCTTCCAAGGCCACTATAACAATTAGTATAACTCTGAGAATCACATTTGGGTAGCTTAGGGTCACACTATCTGTCTTCTAAAGAAATTTCACCAGTCTGGTCTATCTCTGAGACTTCAGATCGTAACACAAAGAAGTTGCACGATCTTAAAGCTGTGTCAAGATCAGAACCTAAGTCTAACAGACTGAAAACCTAGAATTTGTTCCTTCAGCCCCTAAGTTTGTTGAAGCTGATTTTCTGAGAATAATCCCTTGCAGGGTTACATTAAACTCTTTCAAATCTGATGGAACACTTGCTCCACGATGAAGGAGAATGGCATTGGATCAAGGCCTACTTTATTTTTATCTATTTATTTCCTATTTATTTTCATCTACTTTATTTTCAGATCTGCCTTAATGGTGCATGGTTTGCAGCCTCCTACATGCCTCTGCCACACAAGAAAATATAAGAAGCTGCTTGTTGATACACATCTGCCCAGTTTTGAAGGCATTTAGTTTGATTGCCTGTAACTAGGATACAATATTCTGGCAGTATTTATAGAAGGTTTAACTCATGAGATTTAATTAAAATACTATGACATGTGTGTTCCTATTGAATTGGTGCCCTATGAATTGGCTGTTCTCTTTCCTCTATGCCAAAACAATGTCATAACAATACAAACTGCTAATGAGAATGAAAAACTGGCTGAAATTTGACTAATTCAATTGGTTATCTTTTTTCCTTCTTAAGAAAAAAGAAACAACAAACCACTGATTCTTTAACAGAATGTCTTCAAATGGATGGGCCTCTAAGTACACTAGAGAAGTTAAAACTGTAGATAAGTTTAAAAAAGCTTTTCTGATTCCTTTTTACTGGGAATAAGTAGCTCATTACTGATTCTGCGAGACCATGAAATTACACATTCTTAAGCTCTGGTTTCCAGAAGTGTAAAGTATGCAATCCACCGAATTCTCTCTTTTATTTATTGTGATAGCATCACCTTTGGGAGTACATGTTTAACATATCTTTTCATCTCAACTCCAGAATGGGTCTTTTAACAGCTGTTATTTTATTTCAATTGGAACAAAAGAAAATCAATTTTGGCACAAGTTTGACCCAACCATCAATGCCTGGAATGTGTCTTGGCTTTCAAAATTAGACCTTGCACTGATCCATTTCCAACTGAGCTGAGTCAATTGCTACAGCACAGTCTTCTCTTTCCCCACCACTAGGGAGAAACAAAAAAAATAAAGAAAATTATAAACATTACAGACACATAGGCATGAAAAATCCTATGGGAAACCATCTTTAATAGCTCTATATTTTTTAATTGTCCTTTCATCCATCATATGAAACTACAGAATTAATATAGTTTGTCTCAACATTTTCAAAAGCATCTAAATATTCCCTTTCTAAATACAAGGCTTAGTAGTATATTTCTGAATAACTTTCTTTCATTTGTAGCACTTTGTGAGTAAAAATGCCTATTTGGAAGCAGATGTATAAGACCAAATGTCTGTGCTTGCAGAAGTGGCTATACTGGTTCAGCATGTGAAAAGAAGGTAAGGTCCAGACCTACTGATTCTTGTGGTAGGAGGGACAAAAATAACCAAATGTAACCGAAATAGTCTGCAGGAAAATGGATTAAAGTCTTGTTAACCTTATGAAAGATGTAAATAAGGTTACAAAATAGTTTCAAGGAAGTTTAATGACTTGATTTTGGCTAAGATGCCAAAATAACCCTGCATCCAAGTTCTGTAAAAAAATTTCCCTTCAGAAACCGCATAAAAGCCGTGTCTGTTCCAGTAGTTAGGGTCATCCTTAATACAGTGCTTCTGTCCAAACCCACCAATCATCTGCATGGCAAACCTTGGAGAAAAATAACTAGTTGCAGAAGAGCCTGAAAGCCATTCTGAATTGCAAGGGCAACCTATATCTTGCCACCAGACGTCTCTGCTTGCTTTTCAACCCCCGCTTTCCTAACTTTGCCTCTTGTTCACAACATGAAATCACAAGCCTTGCATCAAGGAGGTCTGTGAGCAGCAATTACTCTTGTTCATTCCTTCTCCATTCCAGTTCCCAATGTCCACAGACAGCCCACTTCGTTTTGCTAAGCCTGACCTCAAACTACATTAAACATCGCTATAGACCTAACCAAAAGGGGCTAAACACCAAAACAATTCTCCTGGTCAGAGAAGGACCCACTTCTCTCGTCCAAGTAACTTTGTTAGAGGCTCTTGTCCAAGATGAACTCTCCTAGCACCTGTTAACACTTGCTATTTCACTACCAGCTATGTGTTCCTGCCTATGCTCGGAGCTGGTAGGACTAAAGCTTTTGTGCCTTTCCAATGTGAGTGACAGACAAAATCCATGGCACCTTTCCCACTCTATATCCTCTCAATCTAATAGCTGCTTCCATTGCCTTATCAAGAAAAAATGATTTCTTTCTTCCTGGTGTTGTCCAAGGCAAACTGAGTCCAGTTCATGCATACTCTTTTTTGCATGAATTTGAAAAGCATCAAGTTGGGCAAATATTATCCTAACTCCAGAAAAACAAAACAAAAACCAAACAATAATAAGCCATGTCCAACTACCAGAATAGTTTGCAAAGTTACATAGTGCATCCAACAGCTGGGCTTAACCTGACCATCATATCAGTGTATATCCTTGGGTCCAGTTTATCCCCCGCATCACCACTAAGACAAACCTTTTTTTCTTGCTGTACCTGAACACTGAGCATATCAACATGAATTTCCCCTTCGCTTTTGAGTACCGATTTGTTTCATTTCCTGCACCACCTTTTTCTCAGAGAGTCTTCTCCCTATCAGAGTCACAACCACATTTGCTGTTGTTAAGGACCACATTTTTAAGCCACAGTCATCTCCCATATCTCAAACACTATTCCACCCAGATGTCCTAACTGGGCCAAACTCAAGCTTTCAGGAAGGCAGGTTGCCCCATCACTTATCTATACTGAAAGGCTAGGGGCAAAAATCAAGATATTTTCATTTCAATTACATAATGCATTAAGAGAAACCATGAAAATCTATTCAGATAGTCACTTTATCCTGTTAATGATAATTAGATTTTAATATCTGAATTAAAGTTCTGTATGGATTTTCTTAACAAGTACATTCTCATACTAAATTACAACTCCTACATCAATACTGAAATGCAGCTGATGTAGATAAGATGAGTAAGTGTTGTAATTCTATATATAAAAAAAAATCTATTAAACAGGTTGGCTGTAGCCTAGGAACATATGGTGCACATTTTCTCAAATAATTAACAGAAGAAGTCCAAATGGAAGCAGTAATATGCCAAGATAAACTGGAGTTATTGTCTTCAGGTGTTTATATCCAGGAGACTTTCTCTTGGTAGGTCAAGAGTTGCAGACCAAGTTTATCAGAACTGCTCTAGAGAATTATTCTAGTAGTGAAAGTGTGAAGTATGGTATTTGTCATTGCACAAACGAACTGGAACTTTGTTGCACTTAACAGAAAATATTAAATCAAAAAAAAAACCAGGCTCCCTTTTTCACATGAATAAACTATTGCACAGTAAATCAATTCTGAAAGAAAAAGAAAGTAGAAAAAGACTTTGCATATTATGTATATCCAAAAATGCCAAGGCATCAGTGATACATGTAAACACATGAGTCTCTCAAGCAATAATTCATCTCACATTTTTAAGAGTGTTTGAAGCACTCTTCAGTTTCAGGCCTTGTTCTGCAGAAATACTGATTGGCTGCACTGCATTACTTTGATGTGAAGAAGGAAATGTTCTGAATAAAAGAGAGTTAAGGGGTTTCCTTCAATCCATGAGCCTTTCTGAAAGCTACAATCAACATCAGCAATAAAAATGATAGGTTTAATGGTGTTTAGTTTAAATTACGCAGCTTATACTATAAGAAAACAAATTAACTACCCCACCAAAAATCAAAATTATCAGAGATATTAAAATACAAAGCTAATTTACTAGCATGGATTATAGTAAATTGTAAACATAGGAATTCATACCCATATTACTGCAGAAAAGTTGGGATGATAGGCCTCCCAAGAGTTAATTTATCAGACTGGATCAGGTATAAGTGAGCGATCTGAACAGCCTTTAATCATCATCTTCTCCAAATCTGTCAGTCACAGAAATCTCACAATTTATCTAAGTAATTGTTCCAGTACTTAACTACGTTATTAGAGCACAGTTTTGTTTTTCCTAACACTGAACATAAATCCAATCTGTTGCAAGTAAAACTTATATTTCTTGGGGTAACCTTGTTGGGCATCGAGAAAAGTTCTCAGAATGATTTCAGCAACATTTACATATTTGAAGACAATTAGAGTCTCTGCTGCCTGATTTTCCCCTATTTTCCTAATCTAAACTAACCAGGTTTCAAAACCTGTTCTCTGTTGCTCTTGTCTAAACTCTCTCCAGTTTCTCCATATCCTTCCTTATATGCTGAAGCTGAGTTCCAGCATGGGCTAGTGCCCAGCAGATACCTTCCTGTGTGGTTCCCCAATCTCTGGTTAATACATTAACAGCAAGAGATTTACATTTTTCTGTAACCTTCTCAGCACTGCAACCTGCTCAGTCTTTTCCACAGTGCTGATACCTTATCATTTATTTCCCTTTTGACATTTTTGCAGTTGACTTTTCCTCTGTAAGCAACATCTTTATTGTCTTTACTTAATTTTGTCTTATGGATTTCAAGCTGTTTCAGACATTTATCAAAAAGATTTTCAGTACTAAGCCTGCTTGCACTGCCTCCAAGTGTAACATTGGTCAAAAATATGACAGCTTGGTAAGACATTAATGAAAGTAGCCAATATTAGAAAAAATGGAGCCTACAGACTATTGATAAAAATTATCCCTTGATAATATTTTCTCAGACAGGACTTTCTCTTTACTTATTTCATCTGAAACATACTTAGTGGTATGACTGTCTGAGCCACATCAGAAGTCTCCTTAAAGTGACAAACATATCTGCTCTTGGTGGATAGAGTGGCTGCTTCCCTTATTAAACTCAAGGGACTTATAAATTGATTGCTTAATAATTTACATTGGTATCTTTCCAGATACCAGCTAGGTCTGAATCACTGGCTGTCATTTCCTTGTTTTTCTTGTTGGTTTTTTTGGGGTTTTTTTCTCATTTAAAGAGATGTACTATGGTTTTTGGGACTATTTATATTTTTTCAGGAGTTCTCAAAGCAAGTCAGTGTTGGTTTGGAAACTGCATCATTAAATATGCTGGGGTAAACTCTGAGAGACCCTTTTGACCTGGAAAAGCTGCTTCATGTAAAGACCCTCTTGTATACTAAGACTTTCCATATGGAGAGTTATTCACAGTAGATAGTAAACCATAAATTCAGTTCCCAGTTTATTGCCTACTCACTTAACCTAATCATTTAAGGCCATAAACAGGCCTTGAATCTGACTTTTCTGAATCTAAATACTCAGTTTCTTCCCTACTCTCCCTCACATTCCCATTCCCTTATTAATTCTGATCATGTTAAACCTTTTGTCACATTTACCCTTCCCATGAAGGCTGAAGAAAAGGCACTGAGCCTATCAGCCTTGCCTGTGGCATCTGCAAGCCTCTCTCCTTCCTCTTAGATTTACCACTATATTTTGCTATGGGAGTTAAAACTCATGCTTTGCTCTGTTTCTCTTCTGAATCTTCAAATAATGGGAACAATACAGTAGCTGTGCCATGTAAAATTTGCCAAAAAAAAAAAAAAAAAGATTAAATTGGAGTGGAGCAGCCTTTTCCCTTCCCTCAACAGCAGCTGAGAAGGGATACTCCAGGTGAATGCACCTGAAAGCAACTGAAACATCAACCTCCCTTTCCTAGGGAAGGAGGTGCAGGGCAGTTGCCACTTACCCAGATGAGAAGACTCATTTCCTCCTCTAAACTTAATTTCTCATCTTCAACTTAGTCTCACAAAACTAGAGATAAATACTCATCTTTAGCAGGTTTTTTTTTTTTTCCAGAGTATAGACTGAAAACACTAAGGTGATACATACAGGGAGCTGGGAAGAAAAAAAAAAAAAAAAAAAGGGCCTCACTTCAGAACTCTCTTTTTCCCCACAAGCTAAATAGTGTCTGGAGTCTGGTTCTGCCAGTGTATTTGGAAAAGCTGGATGGCCCATATTCACTTAATCAAGTTATTCCCCTTTCTCTGCTGCAATTGTTGGTAGAATTCTCCTTTGTGCTGTTAGGATTCCTGAAGGAACAATATACATTTCCCCAAATTATTCACCATCTACATCTTAGTTCTCACATTTATATTGCCAAGTGATTTGCAATTCATTTTCTGACATTTTTTGTTTACTTTGGTTTGGACTCCTGCTAAACAAAGCCTGCCAGCATCATTCCTCAGAAGGCTAATGAACTTGCTAGAATAGCAATCGCTCTCTTTGAAGCCTTTTGCGTATTTTTAATTTGTATTGACTCTGAGAGATCCAGATAATTTAGCAAGTTTTGTGGCAGACATGAAGACAAATGCTCCTGCTGACTTTTACATTCAAACCAGCCATTAGAGCACATTTGTTCAGGGCTGGAATGGGCAACCCAAACAAAACAAACTAAACAGACCTCTTTTCCAGTGGAACCACAGCTAAAAACTTTGGCAGGAGTCCCAACAGAGACTATGACAATCACTGCATCATTTGTACAACAGGGAGTTTTCCAGAAAGTTGAAATTCATATTGTATCTCTTGTCCTATCTGATACCATCACGCTTTCCTTGCTGGTTTTTACTTTTCCTTTCTAAATGGATTAAAATAATAGCATTAATTAAGCCAATATAATTAATTTAAGCTAAAGAATGTTATCTAGTTAGATCTAAATGGTACATAATATTACACTACGAGCTATCATGATGGTGTATTTTCCCAGTAACGGTTTAAGTTTCAATGTGCTAAACTTGCCTGTCTGTTGAAGATTTATTCTAAGGCATAAAGGTCCTCAGAATCATAGCCTGTTACAGAAAATAATAATTAAGAAAAGGCAAACCTTATAGCAGATATTTTTAACAGTGGAATTTCCCAGTAAATCGGAACAGCAACAGGCCATTCATTCCCTACGAATGAACCCAGGGACCACCTTCCAAAGATTAGACATATTGTTGATGTCAGTACAGCCTGAAAATACAAGATGGTTTTAATAAACAATTCCTCATATTAAGCAACCTTTTGCTGCAGTTAGTGACCTTAATATCACTATTGCTTTGTTCATTTATACATTAAGAGACATTAAGCCACAAATCACAGTGTTCAAGTTATACTAGCTGTATGCAGTGGCTGTGAATATATATACAAGCCAGTCATCTGTGGAGCTTTAGGAAAAAAGGGCACGCCTATTTGTAAGTTATTGGACAAATAAATGGCAGTGATATGAGATAAAAAAGGGAAAGTAAAATATAAGCAGCACTGAGCTACACATCTATGTCAGTCTGACTACTTGTTTGCTTATTATAAAGGAATGGAAGAGTAATTAATGCTACTTAAGCAAGAAAAATTACTGTGATTTCCTCATCTTTTCATTGAATATCTTCAACACATACACTTACTCCTGTATTCAGGTTGTATTCAGAAGCACCCTGATACACCATAGTTAGTCTAGACCAGGAAGTACTGCAGAGCTTGGGCTTCCAGGCTTGCCCAGATAAATCCATGCAGACATGTGCCCTGACAGGTGAGCTCACCAGCTCAGGTCCCTACTGAAGAGAATGTTGTCCATGTGATTCCATCCTCTTGACAACAAAATCCTGCCACTGGTACTTAAAGGATTTAAAGAACTATGGTAGTGCACTGTATGAATACCTTGAGCACACTTTTAGTCTCAGAGAAGCTTCTCTAGAAAGAAAAATATTAAAAAAAAAATGTTAATTCCAGACTTCTGCTGTTTCCCTGAAATAAAAAGATGCATCCTATATCTTCTCTTTGAGTCCAAGTGGGACAGAAGAGCACTGTTGATTTGGATACCACAATTTTTTTTTTAGCTCTCATTAAAGTCTCATGAACACAGAAGAAACCAGTCTATTGAAAGCCTTCTCTGATATGTTTTGATTTCAGTTGACACATGCCTTCAGAATGGAGTTGTGGGTGATTGCAGCAGGTCCATGTAACATGAATACTTAAAAGTTTCTGCCCTATTTTGTACTAAAGATATGCTCTGAGTTTCTTCACACGTTTCTACAAAAAAAAAAAAGAGGACAGGGTCTTTGCAGCATTTTAAGTCTCATAATATATCCTATTTTATATATATTCACATCCAAAGAAGAGCAATGAAGCTGGTGAAGTGTCTAGACCACAAATCCTGTGAGGAGCAGCTGAGGGAACTGGGATTGCTTAGCCTGGGGACACAGACATGCATATACATTTTCTATGACCTCAGCAATATCTATCACTCTTCCAGACATTACACACATTTTTCCCATTTAAGCTCAACTCCATACTCTAACTAAACCTGTCTAAATCCCAGCAGGCAATTGTAGAAGTATGCTTTCTTTTCATATAAAATAAATGTGCCATGTACTATTCGCAAATAAACAACTGCTACCTGGATATATCACTATCAGAAACTAAGGTAAGGTATTTTAGAGTCAAACAGGGAAGTAAAATTTGGATACATGATGCTAATATCAAGGTTAACCTGTCATATCAAATACAGATACATCAAGATTAAGAAGCACCTTTCTTCTTGTCCTGAATAATAAAATAATACCAACATCTTTATGTGCTTTGTAATATAGATTTCTAGAAAACTGCCCTTCAAAATGAGTTCTTAAATCTATGTGCTAGCACAAAATAAAGCTTTTCATATCATCTGTTATCTTGTTTTGGGATAAAGAAAATTCACTCATGTATTTAAACCAAGATGATGTTCACAGACAACTTCTGCTGTATGAAAATGGGATAAGTGCACTGAAATGCTTTCAGGCAAGAAGCCAACAATCTCCATGCGTTATACAGAAGTGGCAGAGTGATTTTTTTTTTTTTTTTTAAGGCACACCTGCTTTAGATGAAAGAAATTGAATTCTAACTCCATAACTGTCAAGCACCACGGCGAATAATAGAGCCTAAGCCGAATCATTTCGGCAATATAGCTCTTTTCCTGTTGAAGCGATGGAGCAGAAATCGGCCTTAGCTAGATGATATCACTTTATGTGCATGCTTTGGAAACAGTTCCATTCATCATTTCATTGCTTAATCCCTTTCAATAACATGTTCTTCATTCCCTGGTTAATAAAAACTTTAGTTACCCAAGTCAAAATTAGGAAACAAATGTGGATGGTGATTTTGCTGTAATTAGATAAAAATCCCAAAGAAAATACAGTAACTACAATAAATCACTTGAATGCTTGAACATAATATTTCTTACATGACATCACATGCATAAGGCTGTTTCTTCTATAGTCCCTTAAGTAGCTGAATCCTCCTTTCTTTTTTTCAGCTCCCAGTAAGATGAAGAGAACATAACAGCGGGACAATGAAGACAATCATTTGGGTACTGAGAATCTGGCACTGAGCACATTTTTAACCTGGGAAGGTACAGCGTGAAGAAATTGCTACTTCTCTCCTTTCTACTCTCGTATAATCATGCAGAAGACTAAAAGAAAAACCCAAACCCTTCTCCTATGTCAATAAACCTACATTTATTTTCAAACCTCTCAATGTCGAGGCTCAAATTCATGATCCGTGGCTGTAGTGACACCATCATAACAACTGCTCCTGACAACTGCAAGATTTTTATACAGTACAGACTATTTTAAAGAGGTTTAGTGCCACGTTATTCTGCTTTCATTAAAAGTTGAAGGCACAAATAAATTTCCTCATTTCTTCCCTTTTTTTTTTTTTAAGCAGGTAAGTTTACCACCCACAGTCTAGAGAAAAACGAATAAACAAGATCCTGCTTCTACTGAGAAATTTCAGTTACTACCAAGGCAAAGACCTCAATAATGTTCAACCAAGAGTAGCTCCGGTGCCTTTCCCCTGTAGTGTCTTTCCGACGAGTAACTGCTAAAGCCAAACGCTTTTGGTTTGTAAGTTGCTAGCGTGTCAGCATTTATTTGCAGAGGTGTCAATGCACTACTTGGTGAAATGCTGGTTTTTAGTTGCCTCTACACCTGAGTTCTCATTTTCCCTCTGTAATGGCTACATATTGTCCCCAGGCCAGTTAAGAGTTGACATGCTGAGGACACGCAAGGCCCCATGTAGCCATAATCCCTGAAGAATTTTAGAAAACCAGCTTTCTAATCATAAAATAGAGGCTTAGTGAAAGACTGCAAAATCGAGGTGCTCTCAGAAATTTCCATCGTCATCTGGAAATTCAGATTCACAGAAATATACCATTGGCTCACCTACCAGGGGTCAGAAGACCAGCCACGTGTTTCATCACAAGCAGCAGAACTGACATAGGATGGGATGGAACAGTGGGGTGAGGAAGGAGTCTGAGGAAGGGAATAAGGGCACCAATTATTAATTTACTTGGAAAAAGGGAGTTTTAAACTATCACTGTGGACAGCTCTCAGGTTCAATAAGGTAAATCCCAAACCACGCTCTGGGAATTCACACTCTGCTTTCAGTTGTCTATAGTTGCCCTGAATCTTCCAATGAGAGCAAGATCTCTGTGACTTGATGGAGGAATACAGAAGTTTTGACATCCCCATGCTCTTCCAGAGGTAACTTAGGGAAACAAAGATACAAGTTCGGGATTTTTTTGATTGAACCTTCAGGGCTGCAACAGTAACTAGATGTAAGATTTGATCTGACTCTTACTGTCAATTTATAAGAATAAAAAATACTGACTGTGAGACCTTCGAATACTGCAAATTGTTTAAAAAAGCTTGGAAAAACTGTCAGTAATATAACCCCCAGAAACATCCCTCCTCCCTTCCATGCAGTTCCTAATAATAGCATCTTTTCCCCCACGTCCAACTAGCATAGCAAAATGCTTTAAAATGTACTCAGTCTGTTTGCCAATAAATGATTCCCTATTCTTTATTTTTGAAGTTTCATCTTTCCTTTTACATTACGAGTTGCTCCAATGTAAATAGTCTCCCAAATGCAAAAGATTAAAAAAGCAAATTATACTTGCCACTCCGTGCAAGATTCCTACTGAACAAACACTTAGATGAAGGACCAGGTGTCAAAAATCCTTACTATATTTTACTAATACATACTGATCTAGATCACAGTTAGCACTGTTAATACAAAGTTAAGGTTTTAGCATTCACTTTAACAGTGCCAGGAAGACATTAATACTAAAACAGAACATTGGCACCAGATGAGTATCTACAAGATTAAATTTAGGGTGGCAATTACACCTTTCTTCAAGTACAGCCCCAATCAATAAAAAAAAGATTTCTATTACATTGCCTCCATGACGGCTACAAGAGTTGGTGCTAATGAACAAAACTCCTTGCCAAGTCTGAATTTGAAACCCAACCAGCTTTCAACACCTTGCAGTTTCTGTCTGTATTTCTAGAAGTAACTATTTGAGACAATAGACATCACTGCTTATTTTTAGCCAATAAAGAAGATATTTTGCATCACTGAGGATAGTTCACATGAGGCTGTAAACAATTTCTGATAACCAACACCACTCGTGTTCCAGGATCTAATATCAAACTATAGGTAAGGTACAGCTACTGTAGTTTCACAGATCATGTCAGTGTTAACACTTCTTTTCTTGAGGATTAATTTGACACTCTTACTTTTCTCCCAGACACTTCAGCACTTCACTGATTTTCTTCCCTTGATTGTTCAAGATACTTGTTGAAAAGTCAGTAGATATGGCAATGACTGTGTGCTCAGCTTGTGTTTTAAACAAGATACAAAATAATGGAAGAGAAAAAACATTCTCTAGAATTTCATAGCTGTTTGGCACCTTGCTAAAAAAAAAAAGTTGGGATTTTTTTCTTCCAAATATAAGGTCTTATTTTTCCAAATCTTTTCTTATATCCACTTCTACTTGTTAGCTGTCCAAAAAGACTGCAAGGAGCTTAAGGCAGGATTCAGTCTTACTAATTGCACTCTACAAAATAAATAAATAAATTTACAGCTCCATATAGTTATTTCAAGTTATAAGTTACTTAGTTTTAACTTCTAATTATCATTATGACTTCAATATTCTTTGCTTGCTGAAGATTTATTTCAAAATCCTATTAAACCCCAAAATAAATAGGGTACAATAAATCAGGATCTCTTGTTATGGGAATAGTGAACAGAAGCATTAGGCAAAATGGGGGATGTTTGGGGTTTTTGTTTAATGGAAGTCTTTAAGAGCACAGTCATCGGCAGATTTAACTCATCTGTGGTTTATATTCATTCATGAGGATGTTTAAACATTAAGTCCTTGGGTCTATTCTTTTTGAATTTTCATGGGGCTTGTGTAGTTTTCAAGATGACACCACTTTTTCTGCCTAGAAAGCTGAAGACTGCAATAAGTAGGAAGGAGTTAATTTTTGTGCCTACTCTCCACCTTTATTAACCTTTGCCAAAAAGACAGAGCAGGTTCAATGCTTCACTGAACATATGTATGTGTGCCCATAAATGTGTATCTCCATAGCTCTTTAGCTTAAAGCCTCCTAGAAATTGATATGAAGCAAAAAAGTTTTTGATGGAAAAAGAGCCATGTTATTTGGTATTCGAGAAGGGAAAATACCATTTCCTTTTCATTTAGAAAAGGCTTTTTCCCTCTCATGTTAGGAAGTGCAATGCAAGTTGAAAGAAGTGCACGTACTCTCTGCAGAATAGATAGTTAAATCTGTCTTAACTCCTTTTAGAATGAGCAGAGTTTTCCTTCAGGAATGTACCACTTTTGGGGGCCTGCAGATGTCATTCCTTGGTTTATCCATAACCAAGTACAGCAGCAGAAGCTACTAATTCTGTCCTAGGGAGACCACCCATAGGGGAGAGAAGCATGGTCTGGTCTCTATGTGTATTTAACACTCACCTGTCCTGCCAGAAAACTCTGTTTTGCAGAGGTAACTGAAAAACTAGAAGATGATGGATTAAACTGAATATATTTTGGGGCTTGATTCAAGCTGATGACGCATTAAGAGGGTCTTCCAACTCGTATATCATATCCCAAAAGAAAAAAGATTTTGCAATACTCCATATACATAAAAAAAGCCACATATAGAATTATGGATAAAATTATTTTCACTTTAAGTTATTTAACTACAAATGCTGAAGACCATGACAGGCTTTGTGTGCCTAACACTACATCTTTATGCTCAATTTATTTTTTAACATTAATATCAGTTGGGGAAGGAGTAGGACATGCCAGAATATACATGGTATGCATAACAATATATATCTCTAAGGTTACTGTTTATATTTCAGCAAACTGGTTCCTACTCAGGAGTTCTGGGCGGCAGCTGCCACATCCAAAATGAACATTCATAATTCAGAACAAGTTTTCATTGTCCTTGAGAATGGGAGATTTGGACTGATCCCCAGTCACCTGCAAGGCAGGTTTGGAAGGGAATGTCTCTGCCTTACTGGATGCAGACTGACATTACTCTTCTCCGTTATTGCTCCTGTTGGTATTAGCTGAAATTTGGTAGACTTGACATTATCCAGTTTCCCTCAGGAAGAGGGACACATGGGTGCACCATGCAGTTTATTTATGTGACCTCCAAGCCCTGCACTGTGAA
The DNA here is from genome assembly GCA_033439905.1 of Ceryle rudis. Lineage (NCBI taxonomy): Eukaryota > Metazoa > Chordata > Aves > Coraciiformes > Cerylidae > Ceryle > Ceryle rudis. Next base: position 152,466 of record JAAGNO010016167.1, read on the forward strand.
CAGAGGCAGGTTAAGCAGCCCCACAGCAGCTTCCCCTGCAGAAGGAAAGCCCAGCTCCTGCAGCACAGCCCATGCCCGTTTCCTTTGGTTGCCTGCCTCCCTTATCCAAGGGGATGTGTTCTGCAGCTCTACTCCACAACAAAGACACAAATCATCCAGAGGTGCTTTTCTTTTCTGCCTCTGCCTGAGTCACGGACAACTCAGTTCCAAATTAGACATGTTAGTTGGGCTCCTCAGAGCTCAAAGAATTATGCCTTTCTCCCTCTTCTGTGCCAGAGACAGTTCTGTTATTACCTTCCCCTCTGATACATAACACCTCCCTAAACCCTGCAGCTGACCTGGCTTGGAGAAGCCCTTCTATTGAAACTCATCAAAAAATGGAAAGTGCTTCTGAGGAAAAACTCTACCAAGACAGATTCTCAGTTTGAACCAGAAAGAACTTTTTCCCTAATAATCATAATTTTGTCAAAAATTTTTGTACTAACTTTACTCTCAAAATTTTACTCTTCTGTCATGATAGTGCTCCTGATGGGATAAACCAATTTCCCTGCTGATTTCTTTCACACCTGGTTAAGACTTTTTTTCCCCCCCTGTGTGGAAGTAATTTCAATCTAGACATGTAACTTGTTGGCATTTGTTCTGTAACAGGAAGACGGGAATAACTTGTGATAAGTTTACTGAGAGAATACGGACACTTTTAATCAGTTTGCCTTAGAGCATGAGAAGAAAGAAACATATTCCTGGTCTGCTCTTAAGTGTCATCCCCCCTTTTTCCTTTCTTTTTTTTTTTTTCCCCTGAAGCAGCTTTCGGCATGCATTACCCATGACTGATTTATTGGATTGTTAGTGCTGTCAGAGTCCATGTCAGGTATAAGACAGATTTGTCATAACGATGTAGCAAGACTAGATTACCCTATTCAAAAGCTGCCTGCCTTCCCTACGCCCTGTGCCAAGCTTCTGATAGGCAACAGAGTTTGTTACTAACATGGATGTCTCAGAGAAAGAAAAGCCAAGCCTTTGTTATCATCAAGCCTATTTATTTCACATTTTAACTAAGTCTGGGGTACTGAAAAAGAATTTCAATGTGCACAGAATAAAGCAGCCTGTCTGTTTAATACCACAAGCCACTATCAACCTAATATGTTCATTTGCCCTTTAATACAGAGACCATTTCAAAATCTTCCTCCCGCTATTAAAACACTTCTAAAAGCTTATGCCCTTATAAACCAAGCAATCATTTTCTCCTCGACAGCTACGACCTGCCATCACTTTACAAGACCAAATTACTGAAGAAGATGGGAGGTTCATGAAGGCAAGCCGTAGAGATTTTCTGCAGGAGATAAAAATGACCACTGCACTATTCACACACAAAATGAAGTCCAAACTCGGCTTTATTCTCTATTTCTTCATACATGACAAGAACTGGTTTTGCAACTTCTACTTGGAAACATCTGAGAATAAAGATATAAGTAAAGGAGGAAGGAGCTAACCAGGATAATTTTAAAGACCATAGCTAGGAAGGTCAAGAGGTAAAACCATTGGGTATTGAAGTTATGCCAGGTTTGGGCTGCTGTAAAATAATAGTAGTGTAGTAGTAATAAAATAATAGTAGTGTAGTGTAATAAATAGGGTGGTATCTGAACAAAGCAAAAGCACAGAGATTAATACTGGAATAAAGATAACTATTTATTACAAACTAAGCCCAGAACAGTGATTTCCCTTTCCTAAAAAAAAAAAAAAAAAAAAACAAGGAAAGAATAG
>JAAGNO010016167.1:154326-177189 GCA_033439905.1 Ceryle rudis
TTATTCAAACGACACCCCAGGAAGGGTAGGCACCTTTAAAAAAAAAAAAAAAAAAAAAAAAAAAAAAAGGACAGAATAGGAGGAGAGGAATTAATCCAAAATAAACAGAAGAAAAACAGGCTCAGCCTCAAGGTAGCAAAAGCTGAGTGAATTTTTGAGTCATGAAGTCTGAAAAAAAAAAATAAATAAACAAGCCATATCAAACAGAAAAGAACCTGAGCAAGTTTACAACAGCAGCAGAAAGGATCTGGGGAAGCAAGGCAGATAGGATCTAAATTAGTAGCTATTACACTAGAGATTGCCTGGATTAAAAAAGACAGATAGAGAATGTTTACATAAAATAATAGGAAATTATTATAGTCCTATAAAGTGGATTACAGTCTAAAGAGGAAAATGCTTCTACGTGAAGAGTATTCAAAGAGTGGCTACAAAGAAGATGAAGACTCCCTTTTTACAAGGGGTCACATGGAAAAGATGAGGGGTAAGGGGGTGCAAGTTACTCCTGAAGAGATTCCAATTGGACACAAGAGGAAAATTTTTCACAATGAGAACAATCAATCATCGGAATAATCTCCCCAGGGATGTGGGGAGTCCCCAACACTGGATGTTTTTATGATTCATCTGGACAGGGTGATGGGCCAACTTGTCTAGATCGCGCATTTGCCAAGGACCAGTTGATCTCTGAGGTCCCTTTCAGCCTGGTATTCTGTGATTCTATGAAGTCTCTGTAAAAGGTTAAAACTTTGATCATGAAGTGTCTGCGCATATGGTGATCTTAAACTCGGGGAATCCATCAGTGAAAATGTTGACCTGCCGATGCTACACACAGTTTTGCAGAACATTCCTAAATCAACAGCTCTTGCCTTTACTTTCAGAAATGTTGCTGGTTAGATGGAGGAGAACTGCACTTGTATAAGCTGAGGTTTCAACACAAAAATAAACTAGTACTGAAAAGGGCCTCGAGGGGATGTTAAATTGTTCTGCCACTCCAAACATTCCTGGAACTATTCACCAAGCAGAAGGTACTGGAATAAGGAAAATGGATTTTCTACTGAGCTGAAAGGCCAGTCATCACAACAGAAAGTGATGGGATTTGAACAGGGACTCTAACCCAAGCTTTCAAAGTCCAAGTCCTATGCTGTGTATTATATGAACCCATAGTTTCTTGCAATCTAGAGGTGGACAAATGAAACACTCGTGAAATGAAGAAACCAGATGCAACAGTCCCTGTGCTTAAAAAGCAAGGTTTCCTGCCTGGCACTACAAACTGCTTCTAATGTTTATGTGGTGTTTTGTGTCCATGAAAGAAAACTCAATCTGCAATTTTAATACTGTACTGACAACTACAGTACTGCAAGCTGTTACTGCCTGGGAGCACTGGAGAGTGCTTTGCCTCGATGCTGTAAGCAAAATCCCGTCCTTTGGTGCAAGGGCACAGCAAGATGCACCTGTATACTTGGGAGCTAAGTTTAGATGAAGGAGAAAAGGCCACACGAGATACAGCATTCCACTTTGGATCATTTCATGCTTGGATTTGTAGTCAGTAGCTTTCAATTTTCCTAGGTAAGAGGGGGCACCTGCGATACACTCAATTTTATGCAAGTTAGGTGAGTTTACAGATTCATAGCAAGCTGGTGAAGTAGCTCCTAGCTGAGCAAAGTTTGTAACCGAATTACTAACAGAAGCGGGAGAGCAAAAACTTAAAACAACAGCAAAACAAACTAAGCAGGAGTGCAGGAAGTTTTCCGGCTAATTTTGAGCTCAAGCTTTCTCAAGATCAAACTGTCTCGCAGCCCTTAGACACACAAAGGAAGATGCCGGAAGGAAAGCAGAATCCCCTCTGACTCCACAGCTGTACGGAGAAGCCTACACTCTGCCAGCCCTACTGAAGTCAGGCCAAAAGTAATTCCAGCTCCTCACTTCCCTGCAGCTCCTCATAGCCCCTCCACATGCTTTTCTACACCGCCTTCCCTATGCTGGAGTTTCAGCTACACATGCTCTTGCCCAAATATATCCCATAGTCAAGGTGTATCACGTCAAGCAAACTTGAGAGTTTAACTGAACTAAAAAGGCAGTGAACTCTCACAAAGAGAGAATTTCTTTGATTTCGTAAGGTTATGTTTTTTGAGGGGGTTTTTTGTTTGTTTTGGGGTGGGGGGGATGGGTTTTCTTGGGTTTTTTTTTTTTACAAAGCCACAGGACTGAAATTTGGAGAAAAGAAGAGCTTGTAACCAAGTTCTATGCTGTGGATTTATCAGTCCCTAATAACAAAACAAAAACTACCTGGAGTTATTTGCCAATTAGAAAGATGTTTAGTAGGCACTGGGATTTGAAGGCAGCACTCAGTGTATTTTTACAGCAAAGCATAGTGTCATTATTGAACACGCCACAATCTAAGCAGAGATTACTTTACACTAACAAAATTACAGCGAGAGTTATCGAAGAAAAAAGCTGGAACATTATTAAATAAAACGTTCCATTAAAAATTATAAAATGATTGTTTACTTCTCTTTGATAGAAGTAACTACTGGAGGACACAAATCCAACTGGACATTTATTGGGCACAATGCACTTACTTGTTAATTAGTAGTTTAAAAGTAAAATCATGTATAATTCAAAGAGACACGATCAGATCAAGCTTGGCCTTTAGATTTTCCAAAAATTAATTTAATATTACTGTAAGTTTTATCATTATCTTATAAAATTACCACCAAGACAATGGAAATAGTTACATTTTATCTTTAATCGTGTAAACAATTCCTAGCAAAGAAAATATGCCATCTCAGAGCACCAAAACTTGAAATGGACCTGGATCAAAATATATAAGGAAAGAAATATATATCTGATTATATGATCCATCTTCAAAATGAGAGAAACCAAACAAATTTTCCAGCCAAGAAGAAATTTCAAAATGTAAATCCTTACCTGGTATCTGAGTAAAATGACTCGTTTTCTATTTTTGCAATATTTTTATTACCACTAAATGCAACTCGATTCCTGTCCTGTTCCAAGCCTTTCTTGGTCATTTTAAGACCTACCATATCTCCCTTTCTTTAGTCTCTGTTTCTCCCACTCTTTACTCCCCTCTCTTTGTTTCCACATTGCTGTTGGTCATTCTCGCTGTTCTCCTCTGTACATCAGTGATGGTCAAGACCTTTCCCTGTCTGCGTGCAAGGAAAAAGCCGAGGCCTTTTGGTGCCAGGCAACATTAGTACTAATGCCATACTTTTCTTTATATATCCCTGAATGCTTTTTGACGACTTCTCTGTAGCCAAACGTTGTTGACTCATACTTTGTGATCCACTGTAACCCTCTGTTCTGTTTTTTTTTTACAACAATGCCATTTACCCATCTGGTGCTCAGGCTGCTAGTCATTCCTGCTGAGTGGGCTGTGCAGTACTTTCCATGGTGGAACTGAATCCTATTTTTTCAGATGTCTGCTCCAATTTATGAACTCCTTTTTGAATCCTAACCCTACCTGCCACTTTACTTGCAATTCACTGCAAGCTGTGTACTACCTGCCCATCTCGTAGGCAGAATCTTTGTTCTACCATTACAGTCACCAGCAAAACCAGGCTGTCACCAAACACAGGGCAGAACCAATGGAGCCTCACTGCCAAACGTGTCCACACAGACACCGTGAACCATAAGTAACTCACCAAATTTGCTCCCTCCTCTCCCCACAGCAAAGGCACCTGGACTAGGTTTCCTCAGCTTAACTTAGGGAAGAAGTTTTGTCACCGTCACAAGACAATGAAGTTAAGACACATACCTCGTCCGACAGAAATGGATTGGTTTGACATGATATTTTCCTTAATAACTTCACACTGGCTATTACTCATTCCCTCATTAGTAACTAGGCTACATACATATAGAGACAAAATCCTCCATTACCCCCTGCTCCTCCTTTTTCCCTTCCTTTCTTCAAGCCAATCCCCTTGCAAACCAAAACCCGAGAGCCAGATGATAGTCTTGGCTCCTTATCTTTGATTTCAAAATGGAAGTATGATGAATATTCTGCCAGAAACAAGAATAGACACATTAGTCCATAATCTGTGTTCTCAAATAACTTAAGGCACCAGTTCAGCTTCACTCATTCAGCAACACAAAACATTATTTATTGGCTGTTAAAGAAAAATATGACAGTTCTCCACAGCAAATTCATCCTTATTTTAAAATATATGTTATTAGTGCTCAGAGGCAAACTGGAAGTATAGATTTTAAAAATAGTCTTGCAAAAACATTATTTCTGAAAAATAAAAATAAAAAATAGAAATAAAAAGAAAAAAGCAAAGCTGCGGGAATGCAGTTTGATACCATATTGTTGGTAATGTCTCAAGACATCACAGTAGCACATTTCCCATGTTTCTAACAGTCTCAAAACCACAACTGAAAGCACCGAGAAGGGCCATGCTCAGAGCATCGGTAGCAGGTGCTGGAGGAAGGCAGAGCTCACCCGGGCTACCCTCTTTCATGCCTCCCCCAGCACAGCCTCAAACCACAGACACACAGCACCGGCTCAGAGCCTGTAGGACAGCACACCGCTTGAAATCGGAGCATTTTTAATCCTCCAGACATTGTAATAGAGGTCAAATACCATTTACAGTGTTTAATATTTTATTTTTAGGAAGACTGATGACATTATAGCTCATTGGATATTTATGAAGAGACTGAGTAGTCTCATTTTCTTGGGTAGCGAGCACCGTGGACAGAAATGTTCACACGAAACCCAGCTGTTGATGATGTGTAGTGGGGATTTTTTGCTATCTTACCCAACATCGACATTCTTAAAACTGTCAAGCCTTGTTTTGAGCCGAGCAGCCCATTTTGTTAGTGTTTCCATACAGCTGAAGGTATGCCAGGGGAACAGAAACAGGTAAGGACCCTTCAGAAATGCAGGTTCATTAAGTCACTGCAGCACAGCTGAATTTGGCTGCAGGACATTGTTTTCCATGGGAACTCTGGGTTGTCCTAATGCAACTCTACAGGAGGTCTAATTGGAAGTGTGTGACATGCTTAGGTGGAGCAGACAGAATAGCACCTCGCTGCACCCCATGGGGCCTTCGATGCCAGGATCAGGACTTACAAGAGCAGAAACATCTTTAGGTTGTCTCCGGCTTCACAAAATGAATCCCTCGAGCTCCTAGGACACAGTTGCAAGAGCTGAAAGGACAAACAGTGCCTGCCAAGGGCTGGGATGCAGGATAGTCCGTAGCATTGTGCAGGAGCACCACTCAAACCCTTCTTCATAGCAGGAATAACCTGACAAGACTTATTTTATCCCAGGCTTGTCCAGACTGGCCAAAGTCACACCCGCAAAACCACTCTGGATGCCAGGGAATAGCCCTGAAGGCAGCAGGTCCCCCAAGCCCACCCTTCCCACCATGAGCACTGATACCACAGGGCTGCCAGATGATATAACTGCTTCTGCAATGGCAACAGGAGAATCAGGATCGCAAGTGCAACAGTCTGTAACAACATCTAGAGATGATGCTTATAGTTTGGATTTTCTCCTAAAAACAGGCCATTTATCTCTTCAAAGTTTCTAGTCAGGCTGTCAGTGTCAGGTAATGCCAGACAGTTACTTATCCCTTAAAAATACCCTCGTAAACAGAGTGCTGTGGGCTTTAATTACAAGAACACACTTTTCCATAGGTTCCCTGCTTCAGCTGGTGCCTTGTATGGTCATGGGAAGAAGCCAGTCCAATGGCACAGTCTGCCATAAATCTAACATTTCTGACCCCTGAGCACAGAGCAAATTTACTTCTCTTCACTCAGGTGTCTTCCTGGTTTATTTCTAACAGCTAAAATAAAAAATGGTACTAACTCTGCCTGCAAGACGAGAAAAGATTGTGGAAATAATCTCCGCTGGAGATGCTACAGGATGAGAGTAGAGCAAGATGTAGATAAAGAAGTAAATAAGGAAGAGGCAAGGAACATTCCAAACTTCAGTGCTTGCAGGTTTCACTTCAAAACACAGCAATAAAATGCAGAGTTATGATAATCAGAACAGAGTAATAAAGTATTATCTGTTAATCTCTTGAATTTTAAGTGCAGCTATCAGCACCACACAAGCAGGGCTTGCTGCCTTTTAATATCCCTCAGAGACCCTCCACTGTCTTGTCTACTTTATCACATTATATCACAAGTACAGGTTTCCAATTAGTTGGGATACTTGATAGAAGTTTTCCCTTGACTTAAAAAAGTTGATATTACAAGCAAGAAAATCTTTAAAAGTGAGGTGGCATTCTACCAGATTAGTACATCATTTTCATTCACTGAACTTCATCTGGTCTGTTATGTGAAAGGAAACAGTCAAACACAGAAAAAGAGAGAGATATTTTATAGAATTTAATTTCTAGGGCTATGTTACTTAAAACCCAATTATTTTCTAGTAGTTGGACAACCTTATTATTTTCAAAGTAGAAGAATAAATCGAAGGTCAATACTACTGTCACTGTTAACATGGTAGAATAACATTCAGGATTCATCTCGCATGACATGCATGTCACAATAATGAAGAATTGTTCAATTTACTGATTATATGCACATTAAAATACTTCCTTTTTTTCTTTTCTTTTTTTAATCATTTACCCTACGCTGTACAATCTATTTTACAGTTTTTATCATTAATAAATGCAAAGTTGATCTGTAAAAAAACCACTGCTTTCAAAATTAAAAGCAAGAATTTAATGTTAAGGAGAGAGGTACTAATATCTGATATTTCAAGTGGTGGCCTACCAAAATATTGAATTTTTTTTCTCATAATTTCATTTTGTTTCAAATGAATGAATGGCAGTTATACCATTTTTAATTCTACTTTAGGTGGCATTTACAAAGATAATACATCTTTTAAGTTGAAGTGGATAGCACACTCACTTTCTACCTGAGCTGAAAGAGATATCAATGAACCTTGAGTTCATTTTAGCTTTGTGTGGTTTTTATGTCTAATAGAAAAAGATGATACCTACTGACATGTAAAATTCGCTACTCCTTCAGAACTTCTTCACCCAGAAGTTGGCATTGAGCTTCAAAGCTACTAAAATATAACAGCATAATGCAGTCATAGTCTGAAACTTTTACTGTTAGTACAAAGTATGATAGAATTTTGTCATTTGCTGGCAGCTAAACACCACACAACCACTTGCCTACTGCTTCCCCACTCCCTCCACCACCATCCTGTGGGGTGAGAAGTGAAAGGAAGAAAAAGGTGAGACCTGAGGGCTAAGCTAAGGACAGTTTAACAAGACACCACCAAGAGAGAAGAAAACAACAGTAATAACAATAAAACTAATGAAATAATACATAAAGTGAGTGATAAAAACCATTCTGTCTGTACCTGAGAACATCACTGGCCCCTCACATGCCGAAGATGAAACAAACTGACAACAAGCAAAACTGGCCACGGCCAGCCCTCCCCTTATATAGGGGCATGACATCAGTATGGTATGGAATATTCCATTGGCTGGCTCAGTTGTTTATCTCAGCTGTGGCCCCTCCCAACTACTTGGGCCAGCAGCTGCTGGTGATAATTAACCTGGGACAAGTTTTAAACTCTAAGAGAGTAACAGGCAGGAGGAAAAAAAACCAACCAAGAAACAGAAAAACAAACACAACAAACTAACAAATATAAACAAAAAACCCCAAACAAACAAAACACAAAGGAAACCAAAACACACAAAACCAACCAAACAAAAACAACAAACAAAAAACCCTACAGATTTGTTTCCCTACAATTTCCCATCTTTGTGAATACTGGCTTAGCTCCACTGGTTTGTAGCAAACTGAAGTCTGCAACTTCACAAAGCCCCAATAAAATGCATAATGTTCCATTTCTCCCTTTCTGAAACTCTCTGCCCATTATCATATAGGACTTAACCTCTATCTCACAGTTCTGAAACGAGGTGTTTAACTACAAAACATATTAAACACAGGTACAGGCTTATGACAAACAATTCAGGAAAAAAATGTGTTAAAAGCATTATGAAATCTGCTAGTATCTCCATTATTAATGTACAGCACAGCTATAAGATGCATCCATGCCTCTCTGATTTAAATATAAAAGTTCTGACCTCAGATAAACAAATATAACTAAACTTTACTACAGTTGTTTGATTTTATTATGAAATCTAAGGCTTTTTTAAAGATAAAGAGACTCTGAAAATTCACTATAGCTGCAGCACTTAAAAAAAAAAAGTAGGTTATGACACATTCTCCAACCATTCTGGGGAAAGCAGTAACAATTATGAACAAGCCCCTTAAGATTATAAATGGATTTTCCTTAAACTATCATATCTTTCTGGCTATTATATTAATTTCCTTCTTACTGTCTCTGCTAACTTTACCAGTAACATCTTTTCAGGCTTCTCATACAACAAGCTAAGTAATATTCCATGTAGCTGCATATTTATTTCGTTTTGAGAGCTCAGGCTCAAGGCTCAGCTGAAGGAAGTTACCTCTTGGGAAATACTCTCTTAAGTGTGATGCATTCTTCTACTTGGCCTTTTAGAAAGATACATTTATGCAGCAGTAATCTTCTGATTACATCTTGCTTGCACCAAAGGATAGAAAGTGGTCAGTCTATTGACATATAAATTGTTCTCCTGACAGATATTTTTAGCTTGTTGGGTTGGTTTGGGTTTTCTGGGTTGTTTTTTTATTGGGTTTTTTGCTTGTTGTTTGCTTTTTTTTACATTAGCACTCATTCTGATTTCTTCCATTTTCCAGCATACGTGGCTAGGTCTCATTTACCATAGGAGGGACAGAACACATGGTAGGAATGACTTAACAGTACATTCCCCCTTGGAAGACCCAGCCAGTCTCCTTTTTCCCCAGGGTTGCCTCAGAAACACTGCGTTAGGACTGCACGAGACTGAGTTTTGGACTAGGAAAGAGAAACATCAATTTTAATCCTAAACCTGCCACAAATTTACCATAGACCTTCAGCAAAGGCATTAAAATGTTCTATACTTCGATAACCTCCATTATTAAGATGTATAAAGAGCTTTCCTTGTTTTGAAAATCTTTGCTTTAAAAGGATAACCTCACAAAAAAGATTAACGGAGAATAAATCCCTTATGGTCCACCAGTCCCCTTGGCAGGTCTCACCATCACCTACTGCAACAGTACCTCCAGAAGCATCACCCACACATGTGGGTTTGGCAGTGAACCAGGCCAGTTATGAATAAACACATCTGCCTTCCTGTATTTCTCTACTTCCTTAGGCTTTCCTCACCATCACAGTGCTGGAATCGTCCTTGTCTCAGTGACACATCACGCCCCATGAATGAGACGCCTGTGAGCCCCTTTGCCTTTAGACCACATATGGAGCAGAATCTTGATGTTGATCTGAGTTTGAGCTTTTGCTATGCATGAAAATTCATTCTTGGCACTCGATAATCCAGTCTGGCAACAGTTTTCGTCGCTGTTATTTTTGATAGTCTTCCAGCAAAACAACTAACAGCTGTAGCCTGCAATAATTTTTTCTGAAATTGTCCAAATTATTGTTTACCAATCTATGAGCTGCCATGAGGTAACCAGCAAGCGAAGGCTCTGGCATGAATATAACACATGTGAGAAGAAACCAGGAAAGAAGAGGTCCTTTCTTATTGCTTCAGCCCATCTCCCTGTCATTGTAAGTGGTAAGGGTAATGGAGGTGGTCATACAAAGCCAGAGGTGTGGGGATGGAAGGGAAGAGACTGGGCAAGGACACGGGTAAGGACAAGCTGGTTCTGGTGATGTGAGGATGAGGAGGAAAGAAGGGAAAAACAAGGAAAAGAAGCAGTTGCAAAGATGATGCAAGAGGCATGAAACAATTTCTATATAATTGCAGCCTCCCTCTGACAAGCTGAGTCCTTGAGTGAGCTTCCTCAAAAGCTCAGATCCATCTGATCAATACACACTGATTTAGCACATCATCACCCGTGCTTTTTTTAGGGATATTAGCTCAACAGAACTAAAATTCAGGTCTGACTGAGACTAAATTCACTCTGAATTTTGATGCATTTCAAACAACAGGCAGCCGTCGCATACGAGCCATGGCTTCCTGGAAGGTTGGCTGTGATTTGGACCTTGCTGCAGTTTTCACTGAGCTGATGTGAATTTTGGTGAATATTTCTACAGCATGTGCCAAGCCTCAGAGGAAACTAAGCTTCAAGGGAGGAAGAAGAAAGCTTAATTAGAAGCAAACTAAAATCATAGCACTGAATCCTTGGAGAGATTTTCACCTAGTTCTGGTTTTAAATACTGCTGCAGCTGGACTCGCTTCAGCCAAAGTAACTAGAAAACTTTTTGCAAAATTTCCTTTGTACAGAATTACACCACAATGTTTCACAGTTAATTATGGACAAAACATCTCACATAAGAAAGAGACATTTAGGCAGGAATCATGCCACTTACCAAGATCAAGTTCAAAGAACAATAAATATGGATAAAGCGCCAGGGGGAATTTTGAGACTGAAGAATTTAACTGGACTTTATAAAGGTCCAGAGAAATACAAAGGAAAGTAAAAAGAGGACAAGTTTTTTTCCTGCTCTTTTTATAGATTCTGTAAAAACATTGAATAAGACAGGCTGTCACCTTCCAAAAATAACTGGTCCGTATTGTGCAAGCATTCTCCAGTTGCTATTTCAGACTTTTGCCCAGGACGGTACAAGAAACCCCACCAGAAAGCAGCAGCCTAAAGCCTGAAGCTAAAAACTGATTAATTGATCCAAGGGGCCTTTTTCTTCTCTGTCGAGATAATGGAGCCAGTGCCCAGCCATATATTCCATTTTGCAGTGTAGTCTTATAAACTCTCGCTCCTGGGAAGGTGAGTGGCAAGGGAACAGGATTGACGATTGCCTGGCCCCAAGGAACCGCAGGCTCCACGCTGCATGGTCCTGCCTCAGCTTGGTATCGATTTCTCTCCTTACTGATCAGTCAGGGAACCAGGTAAGTCATTATAAACATGTTTTTCATACTGTTGGGACAGATGCTCCTCCACTACAGTATGCACTTGTAAAGTCTGTTTAATGCATTAAACTTCCAAGATAAAGTACATTGGTAATATTACCTCACTTTCCTGACCTTCACAGGTTTAAAAATCAGATACTTAACCTTGCATTAATGGCAGGGGTTTTATTGCACAAGATTACACATTTAAAGCCATTATTATAACCTCTGCTCCCAGGTATGAAAGGCTGAGAGGCATTCAAACACATGCCAGGAAAATGACTGCAAGGAAGAGGAGGAAACCTTTCTGGCACCGTCTTTTTTTCTTCTTCTTTTCTCTTTTTTTTTTAACTCTGTTCTTAAGCTTAGCTCTCCCAGTTATGATATCAAAAGCTCTGAACCCTAACAAAGTGATATGGAGATTTCTAACGTTCTTAGGAGTGACTGGTGCAATGTTAATTATGGGATTGTAACACAGGAATTAGGCCTTGTCTTCAGAGGGAGAAGGTTTGGCATTTGCCAGCTACACATAAAATCCTAGGAAAGGCAAAATTAGCCTCATCTTAACATGAATTTGTAAACTCAGTTAAGGAATCATCCAGCCATAAACCTCATTTTCCAGGCATTATCTTCCACTGTTCACACGCTCACAGAAAATCCTCTCCCTCAAGCTTTGTGCTATTTGAACCACAGGTGGCTGAAGGTGTAGTGTGCAGCTGAAGGTGTAGGGTGAGGCTGAAGGTGTAGGGTGAGGCTGGAGGTGTGGGGTGAGGTTGGAGGCATAGAGTGCAGCCGGCAAACTCCTACCAGGTTGTTTTTGTTACAGGTACAATGAAACCACTCATGCTCAGCCTGCTCTCTCAGGCCGCTTGCAGTAGGATTTTGCTTTGCATTAAACCTTCAGAGATGCTCACGTGGAACCACCATTGCCACGCTGCTGCGTAGGTGTGGTTTGCGCTCCAGGCCTGACAACCAGTCATACCACTCAGGAACTGAACCTGGGTTTGCATGATCTCTCAGTAAATTTTTAATTTTATCTCAAATAAGCACTTTGGTTGCAGATTTTCAATTTCCAGGACTTTGGAGCAAAATAGACCAACTCTGACGGTAAAGGCCCCACGCCCAGTAATGTTCTTCTTGTGTTGCATTAACTACCACTTGTGATTCTGCGTTACCCGCTCTCGCTGCAATTCTGCATTCAGGTGGAGCAGTCCAGCACTTACCAGACCTTATCAATATGCAATAAAAGGTGGCAGCTCTTGTTCATGCTAGCACTGGGAATGCCAGATGGCCTTTTCTGGCTCGTGACCCAGATGGACTGCTCATTGTTGTTAGTTTACTTCAAATGTCTGTTTGCTTTAATTGTCACAGTGCTATGTTCTCTAGTGATATTTCTTAAAAAAAACCAAACCACACGAATTTATTCTTTTCACTACTCATTTCTCTCTTAAAATACAATATTAAGTATAAACTAAGATTACGTTTGCAGGATGGAAGTTTTAAAAAAGAAGAAAAACAACAAAACCTAGAAAAAACAAACACTTTAAATTTCATTGTATCCATAGGTCTTTATGGTTCACCTTAGATTTACTAGTATCCTGTGGAGACCTTTTAAATGCAGTAAAATGTCTGCCCCAGGTAAAATTGCCAGCACTTTAGAACAAAGGTTTTGTAAGTGGTGGTTTATAATGCATGTGGGATTTGAAAAGTACATTTTTTCTTGTCTTGAAGATAAGTCTTATTAAGATGGCATACCACCTTGGAGGCAATAATGGGTTTTTTCCATACTTCAAGTTTGCAATAATACTATTTCTTGTAAGAAAGGCAAAAAGGTGGCTTTTATTTTTAATCCTCGATGAGGCTGATGCTTTCTGACCCAACATTGTTACAGTAAGATATAGATTTAAAAGAACTTTTGATCTAAGTACAGAAATCACCACTGCCAATATAAATCACCAATATTCAGTCTGTAGCCAGCCTTAAATCTTCCATTTTTCATCATGTGTTTCCTTCACATCTTCACAATTGAACTACCTGGGACGTACAGTGTGACTTCAAAATAAAATAAAATATATTCTAAAGATAACGGAAATCTATCATGTCAGCAAATCCAAATCAGGATTCTAAGTATACATCTAATTATACTTCTAATTAAGTCTATTTTCTAAATGCTTTCAGGAACCAAATTTCAGGGCTCACCTTGCACCTCTGAACCTCTGCCAATATCTCCAATACACAGCCAGGCTATGACCCCACCACCCCACCACCAAACTGGGCTTCAGAACTGTGGTCTACGGACATTAGGCTTTGAAAGAGCACGTACTGTCATTCTGTCAGCCCATACTTCGTTTAGTTGACTTGCCAAATGGAATTACAGCATTTTAAATAGGCAGATTGTTCTGAAATGTTCTATTGTATGACACTGGGTAGTGAAGTAAATCTTGCTGAATGCATGCAAAGGCAGGTGAAGCACTTTAAACAGCATAATAGGCAAGCACACTTCAATTATTCTAGTGTTTCACCTGTAAAGTATTGTTTCAAGCAAACTAGATTTAACAGAACATTGGCTTTATAGTAGCGTCAATTTGTCAACTAAATTAGAACAATAAATATCAAAAAAACTCTTGCAATAGACTTACATTTTAAATCTAGTTAAAAAAAAAATATAGAAAACAATTACCAACACAAAATCTCTCATATGTAGCTTCTGATCACAGGCAGGATGGGATCGTGGGGCTCTGCCATGCCCAGATGGAGCCCTGCATTCCTCAGGGGCATTCTGGTAGCTGCAAGCTTTCTGTGGAGTCCCCAGAAGCTCTGGCTGCATTGGTGTTTGACTGCACACATGTGCAGTCCTTGACAATACAGGGTTCTTCTCAACTCCACTCAGAAATCCTCCTTAACATGGTTTGGGTTGCAAGGGACATTAAAGGTCACATAGTATGATCATGGGCGATTCAATCACTGCATTGTTCCCTCTTTCCCCACTCACCCGGCCTCTCTGAGCACCTCCTGCAGCAGAGGCTCAGCTGTAATCACATACTCCGGCCACTGCAGAAAACCACAGAAAGACACAGGCTGGAGGTCACCCAGACCAGCCTCCTACTACAAGCAGGACCAATAGCCCAGTGAGGTCAGGGTGTCCAGGGACATGACCAGTTGGGGTTAGAAAATCTCTACAGCCTCTCTAGGCTCCTGCTCTGGTGTTTAACCATCTTTATTGTGTCAGGTTTTATTCGGCATGTCCAATTTGATTCTCCCTTGTTGCATTATATGATTTTTGCCTCTTGTCCTTCCTCTGTGCATCTCTGAGAAGAGCTGGAAAAGATTGCCAGTACGTTCACTTCACCTCATCTCACCCTTCTCTTCTCCAGGCTAGGCAAAGATAGCATCCCAGCCTCTTCTCCCAGGTGAGCAGGTCCTCCTGTCCATCTTATCCGCCCTCTGCAGAAAACTCTCCCAAAAGTAGACTAAGTGTTGTGGATGCAGCATCCCCAGTACCATCCCCAGGAGGGAATAATCTCATCCCTTCTCCTTCTGGCTGCAGTCCTGCTAATGCAACCCAGCCTGCAGTTAGCCTGCATTGCTATAAAGCCATGCTGTTGACTCCTGTCAATGTGTTGACCACCAGCACTGTGTGTCCTTCTGAGCTGCGACCCCAGCAATGAATCCCCAGTCTCAGCTGTGGCACAGAGTCATTCCATCACAGGTGCTGGACTTCGGATTGACCTTTGCTATGCATTGTGAGGTTCTCGATGGCCAGTCTCTCCAGTTTGATAAGATCCCTCTGAGGTCCACCCTCCTTCTAAGCCACCCACCTGGCCCCTGCTGCCTCAGTTTTGATGTTGGGGTTTGGTGGAGTTTGGCTTGATGGCTGTGCTAATATTGAACCGAACAGCACTCGTGGCTGTCACCCAGCTCACAGAGGGAGTCCTCCTGTTGAGATGGCAGCACTTTAGCCAAGCGCAACTTGCTCTTTGCAAACCAGTGCTGGCTGCTCCCATGACTTTCTTGTCCTTTGTCCATCTGGACACACCATTACATCCACAGAGACTTGCTCCATCATTTCCTCAGGCTCTGGGGGGAGGCTGACAGCCTTCTAACTCCCTAGGTCTCTCTTCTCGCAATTCTTAATGATTTCAGAAGCAGAAAGTGACATTAAAATCTGATATTTTGGCCAGGATTTTTTTTTTTTTTTCCAATTTTACACTATTATCCTGAAATTTCTTATCATTTTTATTTCCATTATCGCCTATTGCATTAGAGCTAAAGGGAAAGTTTAATAAGCAAAAAGACAACAACTTTACTGCATATTATTTCATTAGTTCCAGAACCACCCTCACTAATCCCTCTGCCCCTTCTATTTACATTTTGTATTTGCAGGCAACTACTGTGTCCTTTGCTTTAATAGTTGTTAAGCCATGCCATGCATATTTAACACTTAATCATTTCTCATTAGTTCATCTTTCCAGTTCCTGGCTCACTTTTGTGAATATTAACTAGTTCGTTAAAACATTTGCACATCTGCGAGCCCTGGTCCTAACTTTATGGAAATTGAGGAAAGCTTCCAATTCTGTGTGAATTCAAGGGACCCAGCAGCCCCTAGTCCAAACGTGACATATCCAGCCAGCCCCAACGGCTATCGACTCGACAAATATTTTCAGCTGTGGGGAATGCATTTGGTTAGTGGAAAAATAAAGTAACTTGTTCTCTCAAACTGGAGCCCCAGTGTCCCAGGAGATGGAGGTTTTGTGGGTCACTGAACTCTAACCCTTACACCAACCTTAGTGGCATCCTGGTGCTAAGGCTGAGGTCCCCAGTATGATGGGTGGCCCAGATGAGAAGGAAGGTGTGGAGGGAGCGCCACTGGTACAGTGCCGTGCTCCCCTTGGCATGGCTTTTGCAGCCCAGTGCAATAGCTGCTCTATTATCTATTGCCTTTTAAATGCCATATGCTTTAATTGCTATGCAGTACCTAAGTCATGAGAGGAAATGTTAGTTTGAACAAGTAAAACCCAGGGAGGAATGCTTTCAGGTTAAAAAAAGGTTGTATCAGTTATTACCATAGGTCACCTTCAACTTCTGTATTACAGAAAGCACTTATTTTTATGCAGAGTCCTATCTGACAGAGGGGTTTGTATTTTCCTTTAGGATAAAAAACAAATGGTACTGAAACTCCTTCAAGTCCCCAAGCTCATTCATTATGTGCAGGAAACAAAGCATCTGAAGAAGAAAATGGAGGTGGTTACGGTAGAAAAAATATTATTAGTTTGTTCCTCATCCTTCCAGTTCTCCCACACAGGAGGGAGACATGGATCCTTGAGCAGAATTCTAGGTCTGCTGCTCTCGCATGGACTAAATCTTTCTTTAAAAAAAGAAAAACAGAAAAAAAAAAAAAAAAAAAAACAACAAAAACCAACAAGCAAATGCAGAAAATGCTGATCTTCAGCTGCAAATAAATTAAACAGTGTGCTCACATCTTTCAGTGTTGTTACAGGTTTAAAGCAGTGGCATTAGCCTGAGGTCTGTTTAAAATAATTTGCATAGTTCTATTTGAATAGCTTTAAAAAAAGACACAGAGAGAGGGAGAACCCAGGGAAGACGTGCAGGAGTTAGTTTTTAAATGCAGGTGTAGGACACCTTCCTTGGCACACCTTACAAATGCAGTTTCCACTTGCAGTAAGAAACGTGGGCTCAAATCTGTGAGGCTGCCTTAGACTTCAAAAGGAGACACTTTAGAGGAGATTTACATCTGAGCAATTGTCCTTTGGAACCATCACCATCTGCAGAGAAGACAACGGCTTCCCAAAGAGCTGAATAACTTCTGCAATCACTGGAAAACATCCTTTTTTTTTTTTTTTAGATACTCTTCTTGGTTCTGCTGGATTTGTGTATTCTTGAGTAATGGATTATCTAATTAAATGGCTCACTAACATTGTTACTGAGGTTACGGTTAAGTGTTGGATGAGCTGGTTCAGATGAAAATAAGACTCAAACCCTACCAAAAATCCAAACTGGGCAGTTCTGACGTCCTGAGCAAACAACTGTTTTGTGGTTTTGCATTAACCTAAGAGATAAAGAAAAGGGCTAGCAAATAGAAAATAGGTCTATCCAAGGATTTAAAAGAGCTTTTTAGAGCATCAAGTCACTTAGTTTCATACCAACCTATAAGGCTTGTATCTCTATTTGAACTGAGCAGGGGTTTATAGCAGCTCCCATAAGAGGAGGGACTAAATAGACAAGGACTCAACAGATTGGGAAAGACAGCAACTGTAAAAACATGAATAGCACAGAAAAGAATAATTATACATTATTTTTCAACATACAAGGACTCGGAAATATATGCAAGAAAGAAGTTGTAAAAGCAAGGGGAAATAGTCCATTTTCAGGCACATACCAAGTCATGTGCACCCTTTTCAAAGATCAGCTGTTTGAAAACAAGTCTGTCAGACCTGCACCTTGGAAAACAGCAGTGGAAGCATAATGAGGATCAGAGGCAAGGAGAACAGCTACTGAGGAAGAAGAGGTTGTGGGACACCCTCTTTATACACACAAATAATTTGATTATAAGTGAATAAGACAATTTCTTTAGAACAGAGGTGACCTACAGACTATACAGTGATGTGTATGGTGCTTTTTTAACTAATGCTTTTTAATTGTGGAGCTCGTTGCCAAAGAATTTTGTGGAAACCAAAAGAATAAATTGATTTTAGAAGATATTAGGAAGATTAATCAGGGCTGCCAGGCATGGTGCAAATATAACCATTCCTCAGTAAGGCCCTAAACTGCTTCTTGCCTGGGCTGAACGATTATGCCAAGAGTCGGTTTGCATTACACTCCTTTTACAAGGTATCTATTACTGGATGTTGCTGGAGATAGTGGTCTACTTCAGTCCAGCAGGTTTTATGTTGTTATCACAACTGAAATCCCATCCCCCCCAAAGTCAGCAAGTATTCTGCCATTGCCATCACTGCATCCAGCACATCACCCCAAGAAGTTCACCCCATATATTACATTAATAGCTGTGCGAGAGCCACAAAAGAATCTCAGTCTCCTGCAAAAAACAGCGTTAGCTAGACCTTCCACAATCTGTATTTCAGCACTCCTCACCTCGCAAGGATCCAATAAAAAATACCTCGGCATATTTCTGCCCATTTCCAAGATTTAAACGTTTCTGATTATTTGTATAAGAAACAAAATTTTATTATAGAATCATAGAAAAGTCTGGGTTGGAAGGGACCTCTAGAGGTCATCTAGTCCAACCCCCACAATCCAGTATGATACCCGTTGTGAAAAGGTTACTTTTCATAGTAAATTAATAGTTAAAACCCACTAATAGCTGTCCCTGGTTTAGGTGTTAGCAAAACAGCTGTAAACAAATGAAACCCACCTTGGGCTGTGAGAGCCAGCTGCAGACTGACAGTAGCTGCGCTGGGTAAGAAGGCAGCATCGTTCATTCAAGAAGGACAAACTTGCCAAAACAATTCGCAGGGTGTAATCTCCACTCACACCTCATGCCAGACCTGAACTGATTACCCCTTACAAACACATTTGTCGAAAATAGTCTCTTAAAATAATCAGTTATTGTTACAGCCCCACTTGCTGAGGGACTTAATGCAGGGAACGCACAGGTAGTAAAACGGTTCCTCTGCAAACGAGAAGACTCTGCATTCGGCAAGGAATGAAGTTTCCACATTGGATTTAATTATTTCTACTTTAAAATATTCTCTCTCCTTGCAGAGTGAAACTTCTATTTGTGTAAATCATCGTGTCAGGGAACATGCATCATAATCATTCAACTTCCACAAGAATAATTGAATGTGGGGGTTTTCATCATGCTCATGTAGGAGATCCAGAAGATATTTCTCAACAGCAGTAAAGTAACTCCAGGGAGTGTAGTTATCATGATTATCACCAGGCAATTACTGTCTAGCTCCTGAAGGATAAGAGACCTTGTGTTGCGTTACTTGCATCATAACACTGACATTAGAGTTCAATTATCACATAATACCTGCTTGTTTACCCTGGTTTACTGTTTAACTTTCCAGTATGCATAAAAGAGAGAAAAGCAACAATAAACACACACAAAGGGCAAAGAGCAACAATAAAAATCTTCATGGAAAGAATGCATCATGTAAAAAATTAAAACCTAAAAAAAAAAAAGTCTTTCAAGACTGTCTGAAGCTCTTTTTGTAGATCTTCTGCATCATTTTCCCTGGATTCGAACTTAATAAACACTTAAAACACAAAAAGCTACTTGTAATCACACAACTAATCCCACCGTGAATCCGCGAGGCTCCAGAAGAGTGCTCTTCATTCTGACTCATTCCAGCAAAGCACTTAACTCATGCTTAGTTTTAAGCACTTGAGAATCCCTCTTTGACCTCAGTAAGATTTAAGCATGATTAAAACAAAGCATATAAAGATACCTGCCGTTGGGCTTGGGGTTCAAGCAACAAGTTTATTTTTATATTTTATCAATGGAGAAGGAAAATTAGTATTTCTGTAAAATATAACGGTAGTAAAATAAAGATATTCTAACATATTCCAAGGAAGCCAAAATCCTCTAAGAAACATGTCGCTCTGGGCATATATTACCATGTGCTGTCAATTAAATGCACATTTGGTACTCTGTAAAGTGTATTGTCTGTGCCTATTGCCATATGCCTACGAACTTCTACTTTTCAGACATTTTACCTGTAATTATGCTTTACCCTGTTGTGAACAGGACGAATACTGACATGATTTGAAACTCCAGGACTTACAGAGCTGAGGTGTCGAGATTGTTTTTTGAAAGCTGGGCCTACATTTTTTTTTTTCCTTCATGGGAAGAGCTCCAATTAATTTTAAGGCATCCCATTCAGTTTGAACAGAAGGCTGTCCTCAGAAAAGAGGATTTTTGTGGTTGGCACAGAAATAGATCGAGGCAGTTCAGAAGCAGCACAGTTTCTTACAAACATGAAAGTAGGGACAACTTATTACATTTACTGAATCTCTAAAATATTGTGAGGGTTTGGTTGCCTTTGTCACTTTCTTCCATAAAGATGCAAAGAAATAATCAAACCCACCAGGGAAGGCGTAGGTCTTTAAGCAAAGGTATACACAGCACAGGACACATGTACCTATGTTCAACCTCACAGGTTTCCATTTCTTAGCTTTTAATCAAGTCTTTTTATCTTGCCACGCTGTATGTCACCCAGCACTTCAGATGTGTTCGTAGCTATTGTTATTTATAACACTCGTAATTCAGTTTAGTACAATTATCTAAGTCTAAAAGAGCGTCATCTCCAGGAAGTGGTTTTTGTGCTGATTAATTTCACCGCAATAAAAGCAGGAAGAACTGGGGTTGGAAGGGAAAACATTGGTGTGGTAAATCTGGAAGTAACAAAGGTAGGAAATTAAACAGGACACTGAAAGCCTTGCTGTTCCTCTTCCCTAAGTCGTCGTGGCAGTCACATGGAGAGTTCACGTGGCACTTTCCTACCGCTAGTCAAACTGGCCCGTCAGGTTCCAGAGATTTATGGAGGGTTTTTTTTTCAAAGCCAGCTAATTTGCTGCAGAGTGGACTTCATTCCTAGCAGAGGTACAGTGCTGTTCCCTAGGCTGATACATAGCAGCAGGCTAGGGAAGTGTTTACACAGCTTTTAAAACTAAAAGGCAGCCTTGCCACATTCAGTGACCCCCAAAGTGAGTAGAATTGCAAATGGCAAAGACTGAATTTAATTCAGTACCCAGGATGCCACTAATGTTTTACATGCATGATCAATGAGCAGAACTGGGATGTGAAAAGTGCTGAATATTCAGGGCAATGAAATTCTCTAACCCTAATTTCAAAGATAAAATACCATTCTCACTTTGACAAGACTGTTTTGGGTGTTTTCCAAGAATACTGATGCACAAAAAGCTCATTAGAAACTTTAAACTGAATGAACAACCACTGTCCTTTGTCAGGCCTGGAATTACTTAGGGTGTAATTGGTTATGTTCATAGGATTTATTGGCTGTGCTGCATATAACACAACGGGCTATCTGTGCCAAATGATCCTGCATAGCTTGTCACATTGTTATTGTAACCTTCATACTTCTTCTCCCACCCCTATCGTTTGTTGCTGCCATGTGAGGTTCTCAGCCACGCTTAAACCTACTGGTTTTGTCTGATTAAATCCGATGGAAACAGACATTGTGGTTTAAGTGCTGAGGAGACACAAAAGCATCAGGCACGGACACATCTTTAACAGAGCTGTAGGAACACTGCAGATATAGATTGTGCACTCTCTCAGAAGGGAATCATTACCATCAGGCAATTAGATGGACCCTGTATGATGCCGCCTGTCTGAGTTATGGCAGGGAAGATGAATTTCAGTCCTTCCTCTATCTGTCCTTCACTAGCAATTCATTATATGCTCACTTCAGGTGCTGGCCCTTAAGACAAGAGCTGTAGAGCAGGTGATAAAAAAAGGGGTGTCATAACCTGTGGAATTTATATCATCCTCCATCTTATAACCAGCATGAGATCTCGGTGGCCTGTACTCAGGTTCAGTGTAAGTATCGACCTATTAAATCTACTTGTAGTGTATCCAGACGTCGTGATAAATTCAAACCACATTTAACCTAAAATCAAACCTCTACACTTCTTCAGAGAAGGCAAAACACCTACTGGTCTCAAGAGCAGTTATGTCCAGACAGGTCTTTTCTTGATAATCAAGTCACCCCAGGACCGTCACTGATTCATTTGGGAAGAGGAGACCAAATCAGGAGAAAAAAATTACACTACACAAGGGAAGGAGTTACATTTCTGCTGTAACTGGGTCACATCTTGCATCATTTCTTCCACTAATTTACTTTGAGCCAAATCACTTTAAGAAATCTCATTTTAGCTTAATTTTCCATCTATCTGATGCAAATTTTTATTGTTCTAAATTCACAGTAAAGGTTTTTCTAGGGGATTATCTCGTTGCAGTCTGCATTTTCTGCCAAATGATTTCAATTTTCCTTTAAAAATACACCTCCAAATTCCATTTTTATTACTACCATTCCACTGAATGCTAACAAGTGCATTGACAGTTGTAGGCATGTAGCTTTCTAATATTAGCCTGCAAGCAAAATGCCCTTTATCTGTCCAGATAAAAACCTCATTCCTATTGACATTATCCTTTTTCTACATCACAATATCCTGCAACATAGGAAAAGATGCAACACATGCTGTTCTCAGAGGTCTGTTAACACAACTACGTATTACTGAAAGCTTTCTGGGACAGTCTCCCCTTCCTTAGAATCCTCATATTCTGCAAGCTCTTAACTGGAAAGTTGTGTGTCCCCCATATATGTGGAGCACTGATGATGCGGAAAGGAGATCTGTGAAATTACAAAGTAAGAACACAGGTTCTGGTGACTCACATTTTGGAGAGGTGAACAGTGCTATATTTTCACTCATCACACACTTGAATTTCAGATTTGGGGTTTTTTTTCTAGTTTCACTGTACACTTTCTCTGGCCTGCACATTTTCCCTTTGGCTCAAATAAGGGAATTTAATGCATTTGAACTCCAGACAGGGAAAATAAGAGATAAATTTATTGGAAATCGCGGCATTTTCGCACATGGCAGGCAGTGCAATCATTATCTCCTGAACTCAAGATATCATTACGATAAAACTGGAACTGGAAGCTACTTGTTTATTCTGAAAATTGCCTTCTACAAACAGAAACAGGAGTTTAGACCAGAAAGACAGGTGGTAAATTAATCCAAAGTGTAACTGGAGAATTAGGTATGTGTCATGCTTTAACCCCAGCCAGCAACTAAAACCCCACACAGCTGCTCACTCCCTCCCTTCCCAGTGAGATGGGGGAAAGAATCAGAAGGGTAAAAGTGAGAAAACTCATGGATGGAGATAAGAAGAGTTTAATAAATTAAATTAAAACACAAAATATAA